>JAWQFJ010019348.1:0-18363 GCA_034096865.1 Theodoxus fluviatilis | reverse complement strand
ACTAAATTCTAGCAGGTACCTCGGAGGTCATGGAGGTCATGGAGGTCATGGAGGTCATGGAGGTCATGGAGGTCATGGAGGTCATGGAAGATAAAATGTGGCACCCTTGACGGAGGTTTACTCTCAGAGTGCTCTCCAGATTTGTGATGAGCCAGCAAGAGATCCGTCTTAACCTGAGCAAGACATCCGTCTTAACCTGAGCAAGACGATTAGGTGCAGCATGCACAGTTATGTGATTGGAGTCAATCTGTTTCAGCTACATGATTTTTGTATGAAAACAATTTGAGAGGGCGGTGTGTCACAAAGAGGTCATTATCTCAAAATTACCACTCACACGACACTTATCACCAAAATGGGCAAAACTTTCAAATGTTTGTTAAAAAGCAGACAGATTTTTCCCTTCCCAGGAATAGAAGCAGGGCATTAGAGCCTCTCACATTTTCTGACCCCAAAGCATGCTCGCCCATCTCCGCCTGTCACAAACATGGTTTGAACACGCGAGGAGAGGCTGCGGGCTGACCTTGCACTCATGCAAGAGGGGAGAGCACCGAGGAGTGGGCGAGTTTGATCATAGAGTGGTCACACTATGTCAATTAATCAGAAATGACAGCAACTTTTATAAAAAGACCCTTCCATCCCTAACTACAAAAATGTGGAGTTAGGAATTCACATAATCAGAAAGGATGACAAATCTAGTTTAAAAAGCATGAATCTCCAGATACCCAAAATATTCAGTCAGGGAATATCAATTTAATCAGAAGAGATTGCAAAGTAAAAGAAATCCCTGCATCTCCAAACATCAAAGACAGACTGAGTCAGAATTGGAGTTGTGGTGAATAGTCACGTGTTCGCTGCACGTGCACCTGAAGCTTGTTGCAAGGCATCGTAAACTCCGTCCTTCATTTCATTTACTTTCATTTACTTTATTTGCAGAGGATAAACTTGAATGTTTCTTTCATCTTGCAGTGGTTTTAAATTTTCAAACGTCATCTCTCTCTCTCTCGCTCTCTCTCTCTCTCTCGTACACTCAGCGGCTAGCCCTCGCGCCGGTAAGACGTGTTCCCGACAGCTCTGGCCTGCTCGAGCGTTTCTCCGTAACAGAAAGTCACCATGCCAGTCGCTGGACTACCAGCTGCCCTGGAGACTCTGCTAACTTCTCTGCTTACGACTGAGGCGCTTACTTCATGGAAGGTGGACGGGGAAGGCGGAAACACTGTAGTTGTCCTACGATTCATGCATAGTGATGGTCGGCCATTGTTAACAAGCACCATGGGCGGTTTCTGGAGAAGGAAAACACCTGCTCAGCGGCGACGAGACCAGCAGCGGGCAGAAAATCACAGAAGAAAGGGTGAGCAGAGGCAGAATGACCATTTTTCAACCTTGAATTCCGCTGATATATATGTCGCAAATTCCTCCGTTGTCGCTCCTGATGTTGCACGAGATTCCCGTGCCAGTGCACGACCAAGCTATGACGCTACGAAAGCCTTGACCTTTGACCCCACAAGTTGCAGGAGTGACAACATAGCAGAAGCCTCATCCTCCATCCCAGATGTTCCCGCTCAAGCTTCGTTTGTCCCTCATGTGAACACAGAGACTATCGAGACTGCCAGTGCTTCACCAATTTCATCCAACAGGGAGGCTACCCTAGAAGATTTTGAAAACTTCAGATTTGATTTGGGACAGAAGTTTAAGGAGATGATGAAGGACTGCTTTGACAGCTGCAGGGGAGGGGGCGGTGCTCCGACGAGCGAAAAGGAGTCTGGCGGTGCCGAAAAAGGGACAGATCGCACACTATCCCTCCGGTCGTCATCTGCTGATCGCATGGAGGATCGTGGGCCAGTGCGGAATGCCATCCTACAGCCATCGTCGACGGAGGCTCGAGGAATCTACGGTCATCCGGGCCGTCCCAGATCAGCTGTTCCCCGGCGTCACAGAGTTGCCAGAGAGCCAGGAAGGCCGCCGCCGCGACAGCTGCTCTCACGAAAAGCACGGGAAAAGTGAATTCCATTGATGCATACAACACAGTGACTGACTGTTTTCCGTGCATTTCGTTCCAACCAATGCTGGATGCCAGTGTTGATGAACTCTTTCTTCGTGTTTCTACGCGTTTTGCATTTAAAATCATGTGTAATGGGCCGGTGGCCTCCATACAATAAATTTGTTCAAGTCAAGTCTCTCTCTCTCTCTCTCTCTCTCTCTCTCTGCTCATCTCTCTCTCTCTCCTCGCTCTCTCTCTCTCTCTCCATCTCTCTCATCTCGAAACTCTCCTCTCTCCCTCTCCTCTCATCCTTCCTCTCCCCTCCTCTCCTCTCCTCTCCTCCTGTCCTCTCATCTCCCTTCCTCTTCTCCTCTCTCCTCTCCTCTCCTCTCCTCTCCTCTCCTTTTCTCTCGCCCTCCTCTCCATCTCCTCTCCTCTCCTCCTCCTCTCCTCTCACTCTCCTCTCCTCTCCTCTCCTCTCCTCTCCTCTCTCTCTCTCTCTCTCTCTCTCTCTCTCTCTCTCTCTCTCTCTCTCTCACACACACTCTCTCACACTCTCTCTCACTCTCTCTCTCTCTCCACCTCTCTCTCTCTCTCTCTCTCTCTCTCTCTCTCTCTCTCTCTCTCTCTCGTTCTCCTGTCATTGTATACTTTGATCCTCTTTTGGTCTTCAGTTCTCTGAAGGCACGCCTTATCCAGGATGCCAGCTCCCATTCTCCAGACAGCGTCTGAAGCAATTCTCCCTTGAAATCAATACGTTTGCCATCTGACTTCTTTGTGTGGAGTTTTAAAGTGGAGATGAATTGAGACCATACAATAACAAACACCTCCGGTTTCTACAGTTGAGCCTTCAGAAAGAATGAAAAATGGTTTCATTTACAAAGCGGCAATAACATATAACGAACTTCCTTATAACGTGAAAGATCTCCCAAACTATTTACTTTCTCATCCTTTATTACAGCCCTTAAAGCGCTTAAACGTCATTAATTAATTAGCAAAAGCTAAGTGCATGACTGTTCATGATACTTTGCTTTTACGACCACACACAATCTAGAGACTTAACCTTGTATAGTGCAAAAGAAAAAACAGAAGGGAATGGGAACAGTGAGGAAAATATGGTAGTGGAAAGAGAGAGAGAGAGAGAGAGAGAGAGAGAGAGAGAGAGAGAGAGAGAGAGAGAGAGAGAGAGAGAGAGAGAGAGAGAGAGATGTTTTAAAGAGAGCGATTAGGAGTGTTTGCTTGATGTGTAACCCTCATCAAATAAAGTCATGTTTGAAAAGCGAGTAAGAGCTGAGAGTGGGGGTACGAGTCATGATTACTCTAACCCTCGGTGTGCAGTTCCAATGTACGCGCACTTCACAGCACCATCACCAAGCTCGCCCTCTGTTGGTTCTCTCAGCCAGTGAGGGCACCGCACACATCGGAGCCGGTGTGCCATCAATGTCTATGTACGTGGAGTGTGCTTTTGTTAAGTTGTCGTGGCGCTCCGAGACTAAAGTAATGGAACCATGATGCTCACGAACAAACAAAGAGGATCGGCACTCCATCACTACTGCTTTTACTCACACACAGTGATTTTTTTTTCATGAGGTGTTAGCTTCCGTCAACACGACAAACACATTTCTGTATGATGTAATGCTGGAGTGATGATTATAACGAAATGAGCTGGCGATAACTCAGCACTCCTCAAATCCGCACCACTACTCAGCCTATTCCCCGCCTAGCAAAAACAGTTTCTGTCTGAATATTAATGCACGCAGCCTAGTCATATCACGAAGGTGGAGGATTCAAACTTCTGGGTGTTTTTTTTAAAGAGGTAAGAAAACCTTTATAGCGATACACCATCACTGCTTTTGTCAGAGTGATTTAGTTCCGCGAATCCTCTCAGCTTCCAATGCTCTCGAAGATGCGTTTCGTCCGGCACGATCCATCTTCCTCGGGCGCATTGCTGCCACGTGTTGTATGAGGCGGGCGTCTCAGGGCGCTCTGACCTACTTTCCATTACTTCTAATGCTTATAATAATGATAATAATATTCTCTTTTTTTGTCATTTTCGTGGACATTCTCTTGGGGAAATTTCACCGCCGGTCGCCGCTGTGCAGCGCTCAGAGTAGTTAGTTGTCTTTATTTTGGGTCAGGATACACTACCCTTTGTACTGTACTTCTGTGCATATCTACAAAGTGTCTATCATTAGCGCCTTTTCTGGTACTATGTTTCAAAATCTGCCCCCCCCCCCCCCCCGCCCCCGAAAAAAGGGGGGGGGGGGTATCAGCAGTCACAATAGAGAGCTAATTACCATGATATATGCAAAATCATCACAGGTAGACAGCGCTTTAAAAGTTCAACCCTGTGGATGAGAAAATTGGACCCCCAAAATTTGGAAAGGCTTCCATAAATGGGCCGTACTAGTGATATCGTCCGAGGAGAGGGGTGTGAGAAACAGTCCAGCTGGCGGGAAACACAAATTGGCGGGAAACACAACTTGGCGGGAAACACAACTTGGCGGAACAAAACATCTAATTGGCTGCGTTTTTTAAAGTTTTTTTTCCTAACCCTCAAATCCTTGAGTCCTTTCATGAATGAATCACTGCGAGTTTCTTGATAATTAACCAACCAAGATCGCTTGCCAGTCAGATGTTGTTGCTGGCTAGCTTGTATGGCCCGCCAGTGCCAGTCAGATGTTGTTGCTTGCTAGCTTGTAGGGCCCGCCAGTGCCAGTCAGATGTTGTTGCTTGCAAGCTTGTAGGGCCCGCCAGTGCCAGTCAGATGTTGTTGCTTGCTAGCTTGTATGGCCCGCCAGTGCCAGTCAGATGTTGTTGCTTGCTAGCTTGTATGGCCCGCCAGTGCCAGTCAGATGTTGTTGCTGGCTAGCTTGTATGGCCCGCCAGTGCCAGTCAGATGTTGTTGCTTGCTAGCTTGTAGGGCCCGCCAGTGCCAGTCAGGTGTTGTTGCTTGCTAGCTTGTATGGCCCGCCAGTGCCAGTCAGATGTTGTTGCTTGCTAGCTTGTATGGCCCGCCAGTGCCAGTCAGATGTTGTTGCTTGCAAGCTTGTAGGGCCCGCCAGTGCCAGTCAGATGTTGTTGCTTGCTTGTATGGCCCGCCAGTGCCAGTCAGATGTTGTTGCTTGCTAGCTTGTATGGCCCGCTAGTGCCAGTCAGATGTTGTTGCTTGCTAGCTTGTATGGCCCGCCAGTGCCAGTCAGATGTTGTTGCTTGCTAGCTTGTAGGGCCCGCCAGTGCCAGTCAGATGTTGTTGCTTGCTAGCTTGTAGGGCCCTCCAGTGCCAGTCAGATGTTGTTGCTTGCTAGCTTGTATGGCCCGCCAGTGCCAGTCAGATGTTGTTGCTTGCTAGCTTGTATGGCCCGCCAGTGCCAGTCAGATGTTGTTGCTTGCTAGCTTGTAGGGCCCGCCAGTGCCAGTCAGATGTTGTTGCTTGCTAGCTTGTATGGCCCGCCAGTGCCAGTCAGATGTTGTTGCTTGCTAGCTTGTATGGCCCGCCAGTGCCAGTCAGATGTTGTTGCTTGCTAGCTTGTATGGCCCGCCAGTGCCAGTCAGATGTTGTTGCTGGCTAGCTTGTATGTCCCGCCAGTGCCAGTCAGATGTTGTTGCTGGCTAGCTTGTAGGGCCCGCCAGTGCCAGTCAGATGTTGTTGCTTGCTAGCTTGTATGGCCCGCCAGTGCCAGTCAGATGTTGTTGCTTGCTAGCTTGTATGGCCCGCCAGTGCCAGTCAGGTGTTGTTGCTTGCTAGCTTGTATGGCCCGCCAGTGCCAGTCAGATGTTGTTGCTTGCTAGCTTGTATGTCCCGCCAGTGCCAGTCAGATGTTGTTGCTGGCTAGCTTGTATGGCCCGCCAGTGCCAGTCAGATGTTGTTGCTTGCTAGCTTGTATGTCCCGCCAGTGCCAGTCAGATGTTGTTGCTGGCTAGCTTGTAGGGCCCGCCAGTGCCAGTCAGATGTTGTTGCTTGCTAGCTTGTAGGGCCCGCCAGTGCCAGTCAGATGTTGTTGCTGGCTAGCTTGTATGGCCCGCCAGTGCCAGTCAGATGTTGTTGCTTGCTAGCTTGTATGGCCCGCCAGTGCCAGTCAGATGTTGTTGCTTGCTAGCTTGTATGGCCCGCCAGTGCCAGTCAGATGTTGTTGCTGGCTAGCTTGTATGGCCCGCCAGTGCCAGTCAGATGTTGTTGCTGGCTAGCTTGTATGGCCCGCCAGTGCCAGTCAGATGTTGTTGCTGGCTAGCTTGTATGGCCCGCCAGTGCCAGTCAGATGTTGTTGCTTGCTAGCTTGTAGGGCCCGCCAGTGCCAGTCAGATGTTGTTGCTGGCTAGCTTGTATGTCCCGCCAGTGCCAGTCAGATGTTGTTGCTGGCTAGCTTGTAGGGCCCGCCAGTGCCAGTCAGATGTTGTTGCTGGCTAGCTTGTATGGCCCGCCAGTGCCAGTCAGATGTTGTTGCTTGCTAGCTTGTATGGCCCGCCAGTGCCAGTCAGATGTTGTTGCTTGCTAGCTTGTATGGCCCGCCAGTGCCAGTCAGATGTTGTTGCTGGCTAGCTTGTATGGCCCGCCAGTGCCAGTCAGATGTTGTTGCTTGCTAGCTTGTATGTCCCGCCAGTGCCAGTCAGATGTTGTTGCTTGCTAGCTTGTATGGCCCGCCAGTGCCAGTCAGATGTTGTTGCTGGCTAGCTTGTATGTCCCGCCAGTGCCAGTCAGATGTTGTTGCTTGCTAGCTTGTATGGCCCGCCAGTGCCAGTCAGATGTTGTTGCTGGCTAGCTTGTATGGCCCGCCAGTGCCAGTCAGATGTTGTTGCTTGCTAGCTTGTATGGCCCGCCAGTGCCAGTCAGATGTTGTTGCTTGCTAGCTTGTATGGCCCGCCAGTGCCAGTCAGATGTTGTTGCTTGCTAGCTTGTATGGCCCGCCAGTGCCAGTCAGATGTTGTTGCTTGCTAGCTTGTAGGGCCCGCCAGTGCCAGTCAGGTGTTGTTGCTGGCTAGCTTGTATGGCCCGCCAGTGCCAGTCAGATGTTGTTGCTTGCTAGCTTGTATGGCCCGCCAGTGCCAGTCAGATGTTGTTGCTGGCTAGCTTGTATGGCCCGCCAGTGCCAGTCAGATGTTGTTGCTTGCTAGCTTGTATGGCCCGCCAGTGCCAGTCAGATGTTGTTGCTTGCTAGCTTGTAGGGCCCGCCAGTGCCAGTGAGATGTTGTTGCTTGCTAGCTTGTATGGCCCGCCAGTGCCAGTCAGGTGTTGTTGCTTGCTAGCTTGTATGGCCCGCCAGTGCCAGTCAGGTGTTGTTGCTTGCTAGCTTGTATGGCCCGCCAGTGCCAGTCAGGTGTTGTTGCTTGCTAGCTTGTATGGCCCGCCAGTGCCAGTCAGATGTTGTTGCTGGCTAGCTTGTAGGGCCCGCCAGTGCCAGTCAGATGTTGTTGCTTGCTAGCTTGTATGGCCCGCCAGTGCCAGTCAGATGTTGTTGCTGGCTAGCTTGTATGTCCCGCCAGTGCCAGTCAGATGTTGTTGCTGGCTAGCTTGTATGTCCCGCCAGTGCCAGTCAGGTGTTGTTGCTTGCTAGCTTGTATGGCCCGCCAGTGCCAGTCAGATGTTGTTGCTTGCTTGTATGGCCCGCCAGTGCCAGTCAGATGTTGTTGCTGGCTAGCTTGTATGGCCCGCCAGTGCCAGTCAGATGTTGCTTGCTAGCTTGTATGGCCCGCCAGTGCCAGTCAGATGTTGTTGCTGGCTAGCTTGTATGGCCCGCCAGTGCCAGTCAGATGTTGTTGCTGGCTAGCTTGTATGGCCCGCCAGTGCCAGTCAGATGTTGTTGCTTGCTAGCTTGTATGGCCCGCCAGTGCCAGTCAGATGTTGTTGCTTGCTAGCTTGTATGGCCCGCCAGTGCCAGTCAGATGTTGCTTGCTAGCTTGTATGGCCCGCCAGTGCCAGTCAGATGTTGCTTGCTAGCTTGTATGGCCCGCCAGTGCCAGTCAGATGTTGTTGCTGGCTAGCTTGTATGGCCCGCCAGTGCCAGTCAGATGTTGTTGCTGGCTAGCTTGTAGGGCCCGCCAGTGCCAGTCAGATGTTGTTGCTGGCTAGCTTGTATGGCCCGCCAGTGCCAGTCAGATGTTGTTGCTGGCTAGCTTGTATGGCCCGCCAGCTCGGCCGTCTGTTCACACCCCTCCTCTCCAAAAATTCAACTGACCCCCAAAAGATGGCCACTGTGTTCTACTACCTTAGTGCCACAGAGCAGCCCGCGTCACTCGCCTTCAGCAACGCACGGCAAGTTGTGAGGACTTCCAAGTGGTTCCTTAGGACGGGCTGCACGTGCTATGTATGCAGACGTCGGCCGCGGTATCTGTCCGTGCCAGCACTCGGAGTGTCCAAAAGGCCTTATGACGATCTCGCCTGTCATTTGCAATCGCCAGACCTTGGGCGAGACGGAGCGCAGGTATCCAGTCCTGAATCAGCTGATAGTCGTTTGGTCCACAGACCTATCGATCATTGGAAGCCTGTCGGGAGGTCTCTCGGACCAAACTGAAATCAGGGGTAGGGGTGGAGGGGGTGAGGGTTGGGGTAGAAAGGGGAGGGAGGAGGACAGGGAGGGGACAGTTGGTGGAATGGATGGAGATAGGGGACAGCAATGTAGCTTAGCGCCATCCCGAAGTTCTCAGAAAAGTGCCAGAGGAAAGGAAAACCGCAAGAGACATGGATGAGTGGGCGTGTGGGGGTGTTCGAAAGTAAGTGAGTGGGATGGCAGAGAAGGGGGTAGCAGGAGGAGAAGGATACGTGTGAGGGGCAGGGAGCCAGGGGAGACTATCAGTTTGTCTGCAGGCCACCTGACCACTAAGCGGCTTGAAGCTGGGCATCTGTTCAACGCGTGGCAGAGTGGAGGTCCCTGAACTGCGGGTCGTGTGCGGCACGGCGTTGGGACGATAAGGGGCCGTGTGCATGTGCAGCAATAAGTGCATGTGCAGCAATAAGGGGCCGTGTGCATGTGCAGCAATAAGGGGCCGTGTGCATGTGCAGCAATAAGGGGCCGTGTACATGTGCAGCAATAAGGGGCCGTGTGCATGTGCAGCAATAAGGGGCCGTGTGCATGTGCAGCAATAAGGGGCCGTGTGCATGTGCAGCAATAAGGGCCCGTGTGCATGTGCAGCAATAAGGGGCCGTGTACATGTGCAGCAATAAGGGGCCGTGTGCATGTGCAGCTATAAGGGGCCGTGTGCATGTGCAGCAATAAGGGGCCGTGTGCATGTGCAGCAATAAGTGCATGTGCAGCAATAAGGGGCCGTGTGCATGTGCAACAATAAGGGGCCGTGTGCATGTGCAGCAATAAGGGGCCGTGTGCATGTGCAGCAATAAGGGGCCGTGTGCATGTGCAACAATAAGGGGCCGTGTGCATGTGCAGCAATAAGGGGCCGTGTGCATGTGCAGCAATAAGGGCCCGTGTGCATGTGCAGCAATAAGGGGCCGTGTTCATGTGCAGCAATAAGGGCCCGTGTGCATGTGCAGCAATAAGGGGCCGTGTGCATGTGCAGCAATAAGGGGCCGTGTGCATGTGCAGCAATAAGGGGCCGTGTGCATGTGCAGCAATAAGGGGCCGTGTGCATGTGCAGCAATAAGGGGCCGTGTGCATGTGCAGCAATAAGGGGCCGTGTGCATGTGCAGCAATAAGGGCCCGTGTGCATGTGCAGCAATAAGGGGCCGTGTACATGTGCAGCAATAAGGGGCCGTGTGCATGTGCAGCTATAAGGGGCCGTGTGCATGTGCAGCAATAAGGGGCCGTGTGCATGTGCAGCAATAAGTGCATGTGCAGCAATAAGGGGCCGTGTGCATGTGCAACAATAAGGGGCCGTGTGCATGTGCAGCAATAAGGGGCCGTGTGCATGTGCAGCAATAAGGGGCCGTGTGCATGTGCAACAATAAGGGGCCGTGTGCATGTGCAGCAATAAGGGGCCGTGTGCATGTGCAGCAATAAGGGCCCGTGTGCATGTGCAGCAATAAGGGGCCGTGTTCATGTGCAGCAATAAGGGCCCGTGTGCATGTGCAGCAATAAGGGGCCGTGTGCATGTGCAGCAATAAGGGGCCGTGTGCATGTGCAGCAATAAGGGGCCGTGTGCATGTGCAGCAATAAGGGGCCGTGTGCATGTGCAGCAATAAGGGGCCGTGTGCATGTGCAGCAATAAGGATGTCAGCAAGTGCTCGCCTTTGCCACGTGCTGGGCTCGCACTGCCCACGCCACCTTCTGCATGCACCACGTGACTGATGTTATGTCGCACTGACGCAGCCCTAACGCAATAACGATGGCAAATGATCAGCGGGCAGTCATGAAATGGTTCCCACTGATTTTAGTTGTCAGTATATACTTTTTTTACCTCCCTCCAGTCGTCAGAGATTTGGGAGACAATGATGACACTCAGAGATACAAATGGGAATAATGCTTTTTACCATTGTTTTCCAGCATTGCCTCGGGATTTGACCACAATCTTCCGATCAATAGGGATACACTTCCCATAATGGGCCACACTAGTGGACTTGTCCGAGGAGAGGAGCGTGGGAAAGACAGCCAAGCTGGCGGGCAACACTAGTGGACTCGCCCGAGGAGAGGGGTGCGGGAAAGACAGCAAAGCTGCTGGATCACATAATTGACGGGTTACAGCTTTTAATTGATATAAATGAATAAATAGAGGTGTATTTTTGTTAGGATTTACATTAATTTTAATATTTACACCAATCAGATGCTGTGGCCCATTAGCTTGCGTGGCCCGCCAGTTTCGCTGTCTTTCCCGCACCCCTCTCCTCGGGCGAGTCCACTAGTGTGGCGCGCCAGGTTGGCTGTCTCTCCCACACCCCTCTCCTCGGACACGTCCACTAGTGTTGCCCGCCAGCTTGGCTGTCTTTCCCGCACCCCTCTCCTCGGGCGAGTCCACTAGTGTGGCCCGCCAGCTTCGTTGTCTTTCCCGCACCCCTCTCCTCGGGCGAGTCCACTAGTGTGGCCCGCCAGCTTGGCTGTCTTTCCCGCACCCCTCTCCTCGGGCGAGTCCACTAGTGTGGCCCGCCAGCTTGGCTGTCTTTCCCGCACCCCTCTCCTCGGACGAGTCCACTAGTGTGGCTCGCCAGCTTGGCTGTCTTTCCCGCGCCCCTCTCCTCGGACAAGTCCACTAGTGTGGCCCGCCAGCTTGGCTGTCTTTCCCATACCCCTCTCCTCGGACAAGTCCACTAGTGTGGCCCGCCAGCTTGGCTGTCTTTCCCATACCCCTCTCCTCGGACAAGTCCACTAGTGTGGCCCGCCAGCTTGGCTGTCTTTCCCACACCCCTCTCCTCGGACGGGTCCACTAGTGTGGCTCATTATCGGAATTCTTTCCACCAATAGAATGGATTTGAACAGATACATAATCAATACAGGGGTCATCGACTCCGGCGCGAACGCCAACATTGCTCAGTTCTAAGTAAGGCATTTGTTGCCAACCGCACGTTAATGTCCGCTTTTTCACACCTGGCACTACTGAGCCTCACTACAGCCCATTATGTTGCCAGGAAGGTTTTCACAGCCCAGCCCATTATGTTGCCAGGAAGGGTTTTCACAGCCCAGCCCATTATGTTGCCAGGAAGGGTTTTCACAGCCCAGCCCATTATGTTGCCAGGAAGGGTTTTCACAGCCCCGCCCATTATGTTGCCAGGAAGGGTTTTCACAGCCCAGCCCATTATGTTGCCAGGAAGGGTTTTCACAGCCCAGCCCATTATGTTGCCAGGAAGGGTTTTCACAGCCCCGCCCATTATGTTGCCAGGAAGGGTTTTCACAGCCCCGCCCATTATGTTGCCAGGAAGGGTTTTCACAGCCCAGCCCATTATGTTGCCAGGAAGGGTTTTCACAGCCCAGCCCATTATGTTGCCAGGAAGGTTTTCACAGCCCAGCCCATTATGTTGCAAGGAAGGGTTTTCACAGCCCAGCCCATTATGTTGCCAGGAAGGTTTTCACAGCCCAGCCCATTATGTTGCCAGGAAGGGTTTTCACAGCCCCGCCCATTATGTTGCCAGGAAGGGTTTTCACAGCCCCGCCCATTATGTTGCCAGGAAGGGTTTTCACAGCCCAGCCCATTATGTTGCCAGGAAGGTTTTCACAGCCCAGCCCATTATGTTGCCAGGAAGGGTTTTCACAGCCCAGCCCATTATGTTGCCAGGAAGGGTTTTCACAGCCCAGCCCATTATGTTGCCAGGAAGGGTTTTCACAGCCCAGCCCATTATGTTGCCAGGAAGGGTTTTCACAGCCCAGCCCATTATGTTGCCAGGAAGGTTTTCACAGCCCAGCCCATTATGTTGCCAGGAAGGGTTTTCACAGCCCAGCCCATTATGTTGCAAGGAAGGGTTTTCACAGCCCAGCCCATTATGTTGCCAGGAAGGTTTTCACAGCCCAGCCCATTATGTTGCCAGGAAGGTTTTCACAGCCCAGCCCATTATGTTGCCAGGAAGGTTTTCCAATCTTCGTTTTCTTCTCAAACGCCGTCACACTTGGAGACCAGTCCTGCACAGTTTGTCCAGCGGTCAAGAGATATTTTCAGACACAGCTACAGGTTGTGGCCATAATTCTTCTCCTAGTGTGTGGCGATTTTCCAAGTCTTGGAGAACGTGCTCAACAGTCTGTTCTGCTTCTCCACAACAGCATGTCGACGATGGGGAAAGATGGTGTTTTTGGTGCATGTGGTATCTCCACCTGCAATGTCCTGTCCTCAACAGGAAGATCGTCACTTGCTCTTGTCTAGACAGCTGGTGGTAGGTGTCCTTAGGCTGTTGTGTCCGGTAAAGTGATTCGATGATGGTAATCAGCTCTGTAGTGGATACTTCGATGTTTTCTTGTTCTTTCTCTGCTCCCACTTTGGTGAGTTTGTCCGCATCTTCATTTCCGTACACTCCACAGGACAGTGCGACGAAATGCATCGTAGAGTTTCTCTGCTTCCCTAATGAGACCAAAACCTTCGCGTCCTCATTTGGTCCAGAACAAGTGTCTCTTCTTTTGGAAGAAGTCAGCTGGCAGACAGTACGAAAGAGCCCCGTGTAGGTGAACATCCGTGTCTGTTTTTGGGAGATCACAAGAGTACAAGCTGATCTGTTCCACTTCCAACACGTGAACGTAGCCTTTTCTGGATTGGGTTGTGCTGGTAATTGAGTCAGCGGGATCTGGTGAGCGTCAGATCACGAAGCAGCGCGGTGATAAAAAGGAACCCAACAAGGGATAGCTCGATAGCGGCGTTCCGTGGCCCCTTGCTTCAGGGTGCAATGCTGCACTGGCTCTGTGGCTCCTTCCTTCAGGGTGCAATGCTGCACTGGCTCTGTGGCTCCTTGCTTCAGGGGGCAATGCTGCACTGGCTCTGTGGCTCCTTGCTTCAGGGGGCATTGCTGCACTGGCTCTGTGGCTCCTTCCTTCAGGGGGCATTGCTGCACCGGCTCTGTGGCTCCTTGCTTCAGGGGGCAATGCTGCACTGGCTCTGTGGCCCCTTGCTTCAGGGGGCAATGCTGCACTGGCTCTGTGGCTCCTTGCTTCAGGGGGCAATGCTGCACTGGCTCTGTGGCTCCTTGCTTCAGGGGGCAATGCTGCACTGGCTCTGTGGCTCCTTGCTTCAGGGGGCAATGCTGCACTGGCTCTGTGGCCCCTTGCTTCAGGGGGCAATGCTGCACTGGCTCTGTGGCTCCTTGCTTCAGGGGGCAATGCTGCACTGGCTCTGTGGCTCCTTGCTTCAGGGGGCAATGCTGCACTGGCTCTGTGGCTCCTTGCTTCAGGGGGCAATGCTGCACTGGCTCCGTGTCCCCTTCCTTCAGGGGGCAATGCTGCACTGGCTCTGTGGCTCCTTGCTTCAGAGGGCAATGCTGCACTGGCTCCGTGGCCCCTTGCTTCAGGGGGCATTGCTGCACCGGCTCCGTGGCTCCTTCCTTCAGGGGGCAATGCTGCACTGGCTCCGTGGCTCCTTGCTTCAGGGGGCAATGCTGCACTGGCTCCGTGGCTCCTTGCTTCAGGGGGCAATGCTGCACTGGCTCTGTGGCTCCTTGCTTCAGGGGGCAATGCTGCACTGGCTCTGTGGCTCCTTGCTTCAGGGGGCAATGCTGCACTGGCTCCGTGGCTCCTTGCTTCAGGGGGCAATGCTGCACTGGCTTCGTGTCCCCTTCCTTCAGGGGGCAATGCTGCACTGGCTCCGTGTCCCCTTCCTTCAGGGGGCAATGCTGCACTGGCTCTGTGGCTCCTTCCTTCAGGGGGCAATGCTGCACTGGCTCTGTGTCCCCTTCCTTCAGGGGGCAATGCTGCACTGGCTTCGTGTCCCCTTCCTTCAGGGGGCAATGCTGCACTGGCTCCGTGTCCCCTTCCTTCAGGGGGCAATGCTGCACTGGCTCTGTGTCCCCTTCCTTCAGGGGGCAATGCTGCACTGGCTCCTTCCTTCAGGGGGCAATGCTGCACTGGCTTCGTGTCCCCTTCCTTCAGGGGGCAATGCTGCACTGGCTTCGTGTCCCCTTCCTTCAGAGGGCAATGCTGCACTGGCTCTGTGTCTCCTTGCTTCAGGGGGCAATGCTGCACTGGCTCCGTGGCTCCTTCCTTCAGGGGGCATTGCTGCACTGGCTCTGTGGCTCCTTGCTTCAGGGGGCAATGCTGCACTGGCTCCGTGGCTCCTTCCTTCAGGGGGCATTGCTGCACTGGCTCTGTGGCCCCTTGCTTCAGGGGGCATTGCTGCACTGGCTCTGTGGCTCCTTCCTTCAGGGGGCAATGCTGCACTGGCTCCGTGGCTCCTTCCTTCAGGGGGCATTGCTGCACTGGCTCTGTGTCCCCTTCCTTCAGGGGGCAATGCTGCACTGGCTCCTTGCTTCAGGGGGCATTGCTGCACTGGCTCTGTGTCCCCTTCCTTCAGGGGGCAATTCTGCACTGGCTCCTTGCTTCAGGGGGCAATGCTGCACTGGCTCCGTGGCTCCTTCCTTCAAGGGGCATTGCTGCACTGGCTCTGTGGCTCCTTGCTTCAGGGGGCAATGCTGCACTGGCTCCTTCCTTCAAGGGGCATTGCTGCACTGGCTCTGTGTCCCCTTCCTTCAGGGGGCATTGCTGCACTGGCTCCGTGGCTCCTTCCTTCAGGGGGCAATGCTGCACTGGCTCCGTGGCTCCTTGCTTCAGGGGGCAATGCTGCACTGGCTCCGTGGCTCCTTGCTTCAGGGGGCAATGCTGCACTGGCTCCGTGGCTCCTTGCTTCAGGGGGCAATGCTGCACTGGCTCCGTGGCTCCTTGCTTCAGGGGGCAATGCTGCACTGGCTCCGTGGCTCCTTGCTTCAGGGGGCAATGCTGCACTGGCTCCGTGGCTCCTTCCTTCAGGGGGCAATGCTGCACTGGCTCTGTGGCTCCTTCCTTCAGGGGGCAATGCTGCACTGGCTCCGTGTCCCCTTCCTTCAGGGGGCAATGCTGCACTGGCTCTGTGGCTCCTTGCTTCAGGGGGCAATGCTGCACTGGCTCCGTGGCTCCTTCCTTCAGGGGGCAATGCTGCACTGGCTCCGTGGCTCCTTGCTTCAGGGGGCAATGCTGCACTGGCTCCGTGTCCCCTTCCTTCAGGGGGCAATGCTGCACTGGCTCTGTGGCTCCTTCCTTCAGGGGGCAATGCTGCACTGGCTCTGTGGCTCCTTCCTTCAGGGGGCAATGCTGCACTGGCTCTGTGGCTCCTTGCTTCAGGGGGCAATGCTGCACTGGCTCTGTGGCTCCTTCCTTCAGGGGGCAATGCTGCACTGGCTCTGTGGCTCCTTGCTTCAGGGGGCAATGCTGCACTGGCTCCTTCCTTCAGGGGGCAATGCTGCACTGGCTCCGTGGCTCCTTCCTTCAGGGGGCAATGCTGCACTGGCTCTGTGGCTCCTTCCTTCAGGGGGCAATGCTGCACTGGCTCTGTGGCTCCTTGCTTCAGGGGGCAATGCTGCACTGGCTCTGTGGCTCCTTGCTTCAGGGGGCAATGCTGCACTGGCTCCGTAGTCCCTTGCTTCAGGGGGCAATGCTGCACTGGCTCCTTCCTTCAGGGGGCAATGCTGCACTGGCTCTGTGTCTCCTTCCTTCAGGGTGCAATGCTGCACTGGCTCTGTGGCTCCTTCCTTCAGGGGGCAATGCTGCACTGGCTCTGTGGCTCCTTGCTTCAGGGGGCAATGCTGCACTGGCTCTGTGGCTCCTTGCTTCAGGGGGCAATGCTGCACTGGCTCCGTGGCCCCTTGCTTCAGGGGGCATTGCTGCACTGGCTCCTTCCTTCAGGGGGCAATGCTGCACTGGCTCCGTGTCCCCTTCCTTCAGGGGGCAATGCTGCACTGGCTCCGTGTCCCCTTGCTTCAGGGGGCATTGCTGCACTGGCTCCTTCCTTCAGGGGGCATTGCTGCACTGGCTCCTTCCTTCAGGGGGCAATGCTGCACTGGCTTCGTGTCCCCTTCCTTCAGGGGGCAATGCTGCACTGGCTCTGTGGCTCCTTGCTTCAGGGGGCAATGCTGCACTGGCTCCGTGTCCCCTTGCTTCAGGGGGCATTGCTGCACTGGCTCCTTCCTTCAGGGTGCAATGCTGCACTGGCTCCGTGTCCCCTTGCTTCAGGGGGCAATGCTGCACTGGCTCCGTGTCCCCTTGCTTCAGGGGGCAATGCTGCACTGGCTCCGTGTCCCCTTGCTTCAGGGGGCAATGCTGCACTGGCTCTGTGGCTCCTTCCTTCAGGGTGCAATGCTGCACTGGCTCCGTGTCCCCTTGCTTCAGGGTGCAATGCTGCACTGGCTCCGTGTCTCCTTCCTTCAGGGTGCAATGCTGCACTGGCTCCGTGTCCCCTTGCTTCAGGGGGCAATGCTGCACTGGCTCTGTGGCTCCTTCCTTCAGGGGGCAATGCTGCACTGGCTCTGTGTCTCCTTCCTTCAGGGGGCATTGCTGCACTGGCTTCGTGTCCCCTTCCTTCAGGGGGCAATGCTGCACTGGCTCTGTGTCTCCTTCCTTCAGGGTGCAATGCTGCACTGGCTCCGTGGCTCCTTGCTTCAGGGGGCAATGCTGCACTGGCTCGGTGGCTCCTTGCTTCAGGGGGCAATGCTGCACTGGCTCTGTGGCTCCTTGCTTCAGGGGGCATTGCTGCACTGGCTCTGTGGCTCCTTGCTTCAGGGGGCAATGCTGCACTGGCTCCGTGGCTCCTTCCTTCAGGGGGCAATGCTGCACTGGCTCCGTGGCTCCTTGCTTCAGGGGGCATTGCTGCACTGGCTCCGTGTCCCCTTGCTTCAGGGGGCATTGCTGCACTGGCTCTGTGGCTCCTTGCTTCAGGGGGCAATGCTGCACTGGCTCCGTGGCTCCTTCCTTCAGGGGGCAATGCTGCACTGGCTCCGTGGCTCCTTCCTTCAGGGGGCAATGCTGCACTGGCTCTGTGGCTCCTTCCTTCAGGGGGCAATGCTGCACTGGCTCCGTGGCTCCTTCCTTCAGGGGGCAATGCTGCACTGGCTCTGTGGCTCCTTGCTTCAGGGGGCAATGCTGCACTGGCTCCGTGGCTCCTTCCTTCAGGGGGCAATGCTGCACTGGCTCCGTGGCTCCTTGCTTCAGGGGGCAATGCTGCACTGGCTCTGTGGCTCCTTGCTTCAGGGGGCAATGCTGCACTGGCTCTGTGGCTCCTTGCTTCAGGGGGCAATGCTGCACTGGCTCCGTGTCCCCTTGCTTCAGGGAGCAATGCTGCACTGGCTCCGTGTCCCCTTCCTTCAGGGGGCAATGCTGCACTGGCTCCTTCCTTCAGGGGGCAATGCTGCACCGGCTCCGTGTCCCCTTCCTTTAGGGGACATCGCTGCACTGGCTTTCCCCCTCCAGGGGAATGTGTCTGTTTTCTCTCCTGGCGTGTGTGCTTGTCTTTTTTTCTGTGTGACCGTGGATGGTGAAATAATCAGTCTGTCGAAATACCCAGCTCATGATCTGCACATGTGTCTATGAAAAAAATATTCATATCCATCATATCCTGAGCCCTTCTGTATCACAGATGAATGGATATATGAGTGAATAGATGGATAAATGGGTGGGTGGGTGAATGGATGGATGGATGGATGGAGGATGGGTGGATGGATGGATGAATGGAAGGATGGATGGATGGATGGATGATGGATGGATGATTAATGGATGATGGATGGATAGATGAGTGAATGGACGGATGGATAGATGGATGGGTGGATGGATACATGGGTGGGTGGTTGGATGGAATGGGTGGATGGGTGAGCTTTATGTAGCCCGTCAGCCATAGACTGTCAATTATTACTGTGTTGGTTAAATTATAAACAAGACAAGACTCCACTTTCCTACTTATTAACCCTTCACGATTCTGGTGGACCTTTCTTAAAATGGAACAACGCTCACGCCTATTTCGCCGCAGTAGCAGTCTTATCTATCCAATCTGGACAGCAATCTGATCTAGCCAAT
>JAWQFJ010019347.1:27500-46985 GCA_034096865.1 Theodoxus fluviatilis | reverse complement strand
TGGTTAGATAAGACTGCTACTGCGTCCTGATTGGTTAGATAAGACTGCTACTACGTCCTGATTGGCTAGATAAGACTACTACTGCGTCCTGATTGGCTAGATAAGACTGCTACTGCGTCCTGATTGGCTAGATAAGACTGCTACTGCGTCCTGATTGGTTAGATAAGACTGCTACTACGTCCTGATTGGCTAGATAAGACTGCTACTGCGTCCTGATTGGCTAGATAAGATTGCTACTGCGTCCTGATTGGCTAGATAAGACTGCTACTGCGTCCTGATTGGCTAGATAAGACTGCTACTGCGTCCTGATTGGCTAGATAAGATTGCTACTGCGTCCTGATTGGTTAGATAAGACTGCTACTACGTCCTGATTGGCTAGATAAGACTGCTACTGCATTCTGATTGGCTAGATAAGATTGCTACTGCGTCCTGATTGGCTAGATAAGATTGCTACTGCGTCCTGATTGGCTAGATAAGACTGCTACTGCGTCCTGATTGGCTAGATAAGATTGCTACTGCGTCCTGATTGGTTAGATAAGATTGCTACTGCGTCCTGATTGGCTAGATAAGACTGCTACTGCGTCCTGATTGGTTAGATAAGATTGCTACTGCGTCCTGATTGGCTAGACAAGACTGCTACTGCGTCCTGATTGGCTAGATAAGATTGCTACTGCGTCCTGATTGGCTAGACAAGACTGCTACTGCGTCCTGATTGGCTAGATAAGACTGCTACTGCGTCCTGATTGGTTAGATAAGACTGCTACTGCGTCCTGATTGGTTAGATAAGACTGCTACTGCGTCCTGATTGGTTAGATAAGACTGCTACTACGTCCTGATTGGCTAGATAAGACTACTACTGCGTCCTGATTGGCTAGATAAGACTGCTACTGCGTCCTGATTGGCTAGATAAGATTGCTACTGCGTCCTGATTGGCTAGATAAGACTGCTACTGCGTCCTGATTGGCTAGATAAGACTGCTACTGCGTCCTGATTGGCTAGATAAGACTGCTACTGCGTCCTGATTGGCTAGATAAGATTGCTACTGCGTCCTGATTGGTTAGATAAGACTGCTACTACGTCCTGATTGGCTAGATAAGATTGCTACTGCGTCCTGATTGGCTAAATAAGACTGCTACTACGTCCTGATTGGCTAGATAAGACTGCTACTGCGTCCTGATTGGCTAGATAAGATTGCTACTGCGTCCTGATTGGTTAGATAAGACTGCTACTACGTCCTGATTGGCTAGATAAGACTGCTACTACGTCCTGATTGGCTAGATAAGACTGCTACTGCGTCCTGATTGGCTAGATAAGACTGCTACTGCGTCCTGATTGGCTAGATAAGACTGCTACTGCGTCCTGATTGGCTAGATAAGACTGCTACTGCGTCCTGATTGGCTAGATAAGACTGCTACTGCGTCCTAATTGGTTAGATAAGACTGCTACTGCATTCTGATTGGCTAGATAAGACTGCTACTGCGGCGTAGTAGGCGAAAGCTCCGCCCAGCCAGAAAGCACTTTGAGTTTGAGAACGCAACCCTCCGCCCAGCCAGAGAGCACTTTGAGTTTGAGAACGCAACCCTCCGCCCAGCCAGAGAGCACTTTGAGTTTGAGAACGCAACCCTCCGCCCAGCCAGAGAGCACTTTGAGTTTGAGAACGCAACCCTCCGCCCAGCCAGAGAGCACTTTGAGTTTGAGAACGCAACCCTCCGCCCAGCCAGAGAGCACTTTGAGTTTGAGAACGCAACCCTCCGCCCAGCCAGAGAACACTTTGAGAACGCAACCCTCCGCCCAGCCAGAGAGCAGTTTGAGTTTGAGAACGCAACCCTCCGCCCAGCCAGAGAGCACTTTGAGTTTGAGAACGCAACCCTCCGCCCAGCCAGAGAGCAGTTTGAGTTTGAGAACGCAACCCTCCGCCCAGCCAGAGAGCAGTTTGAGAACGCAACCCTCCGCCCAGCCAGAGAGCAGTTTGAGAACGCAACCCTCCGCCCAGCCAGAGAGCAGTTTGAGAACGCAACCCTCCGCCCAGCCAGAGAGCACTTTGAGTTTGAGAACGCAACCCTCCGCCCAGCCAGAGAGCACTTTGAGTTTGAGAACGCAACCCTCCGCCCAGCCAGAGAACACTTTGAGAACGCAACCCTCCGCCCAGCCAGAGAACACTTTGAGAACGCAACCCTCCGCCCAGCCAGAGAACACTTTGAGAACGCAACCCTCCGCCCAGCCAGAGAACACTTTGAGAACGCAACCCTCCGCCCAGCCAGAGAGCAGTTTGAGAACGCAACCCTCCGCCCAGCCAGAGAACACTTTGCGAACGCAACCCTCCGCCCAGCCAGAGAGCAGTTTGAGAACGCAACCCTCCGCCCAGCCAGAGAGCAGTTTGCGAACGCAACCCTCCGCCCAGCCAGAGAGCAGTTTGAGAACGCAACCCTCCGCCCAGCCAGAGAGCAGTTTGAGAACGCAACCCTCCGCCCAGCCAGAGAGCAGTTTGAGAACGCAACCCTCCGCCCAGCCAGAGAACACTTTGCGAACGCAACCCTCCGCCCAGCCAGAGAACACTTTGCGAACGCAACCCTCCGCCCAGCCAGAGAACACTTTGCGAACGCAACCCTCCGCCCAGCCAGAGAGCAGTTTGAGAACGCAACCCTCCGCCCAGCCAGAGAACACTTTGAGAACGCAACCCTCCGCCCAGCCAGAGAGCAGTTTGAGAACGCAACCCTCCGCCCAAGGAAGCCACAGTTTCCTTTCCATGGCCTGCACAATTCATTCAGACTGGATGTTCTGCTAGCCAGCCCTGACGCTGTGAAGTTTAGTTCATGTTAGTGGCTGCTAGAGGTTTCTGAGTAGGGAATGCATACGCCAGCGTAATCAATAGGTTAATTTCATCGACTTCGTGATGGCAATCACATTTCTCTTAATGCTTGTAATCCCAAAATGAGACCAAAAAAACCTTTATTATTTAATGGATTATGTACCTTATGTGAAACTCTGACCTATCACCACGTTTCATCAGATCCTTTTCAAATTATTTTAATAACTAACTAACAAACCAATGGTATGACGTAACTCCAGGCCGGAGGTAATTTACAGCAGGCCTTTAGGGAGGGACCGATTCTCTTGAGTGGGACGTTTCTATTCGGTTTCATGAACCTGTCTCCAAGAAGTTTGCAGCAGTTGCCTGCATGCCGGTAGTAAGAACCCATTCTAGTTCACTAGAGACTTCGCCTGCCGGCGAAAGTGTCTCTAGCCCAGTTGACATCACGTGACGGAAGGTTTTCGTCCGAAATACGCAAATGGAGGTCACACGAGAGGTTTGTGGGATAGCCGATCTGCTCCCTGACATACGCCGTTAAGTAGTTCTAAGACTATTTCGCACAAAACTCTTAACTTAATCTTGTTAAGGCAATAAACAAGCGTTTATTCGATAAAATAAAATGTTTGTGTTGAAATGAAAACAAGTTTTGACATCTGAATGATTTCTGTGTGATGGGGGGTGGCATGAGGCATGATGGTAGCAGGGCGCAGGTATGAGACAAATCGTACTTGCTTTCCACAACTTTATTCATCCATGGGTACAGGAGACCCTGGCTGGTCCAAGGCCTGATGATAATGGCCTGGACCAACCCAAGACCATGGTCACAGTGATCTCTCCCCCAGATGGTATGGGGTCTCTCAAGAGTGGTGGTGAACGCCTCTGTAGAGACTGCTGGTGAGCTCTCTCTCGACCTGCCGACAGCCCCTCCTTATCAAAGCAACGCGCGGACCCCAGGGGAGCCAGGCTTGAAATCAGCAGTAGTGGATTTCAGCCTGTCTTGGGGTTGTGCTTTCCTAGTGATATAAAAAGGCTCATTGCTGCCTTATACTTACTCGAAATTATTCAAACCAAGTGTTGCCTTGATAGGCATAACAAAGTCAATCGAATGAATATTGCACCATTGCAATCAGATGCCTTAATTTAGAGAACTTATCAAATTTGTCTCTAGATTCTAACAATTTGTGAATAGCCGCGCGAACGATAGAGGGGAGCTGTCCGAGGTCACATGTCAAGTTCAATTAACAAACAGATAAGGGGAGGCGCACTGGGACCCTCCCAGGCTGATAAGATACATAGTAAGCAGGTCTTACAACATATATATATATAGAACATGGCCGTCTGAGACGCAGGATACATGATACAGGGATACAGGAAGGGGGGAGAGGGGAAACATGCTGACAGTGCTTGGCTTGGGCCAGCGCTTTGACAAGGCAAAAGGGAGAGGAGGGGGAGGAGAGAGAGAGGGCGAGAGAGAGAGAGAGAGAGAGAGAGAGAGAGAGAGAGAGAGAGAGAGAGAGAGAGAGAGAGAGAGGAGAGAGAGAGAGAGAGAGAGAGAGAGAGAGAGAGAGAGAGAGAGAGAGAGAGAGAGAGAGAGAGAGAGTAAAACTTTGGGCTTCACTTCACCCGGCCACATCTGTAAAAAGTGGAGAAAAAACTAGTATCAGAACGAACTATTTTTGGCGCAATGCTGTAATGCGAAGGGTCAAGTCTATTACGCATTCATTGCGAACTGTGCCAGAGTCACGTGACTCGGGTTCACAGCATGGTAAGAACCTCGACCTGGAGCGATTGATCTCTGTGTATCAGTAATTTCTCTTCAGCGTTTCCGCTTTCGTCTGTGAACGTCTCCGCTGCAAGGCTAATACCGATGTTTGAAAACCGAAACAAGCGACTGGCTGTCTAATTTGAACCTAACCACTTGGAAGCTGTGTTATTTAACAAGCGACTGGCTGTCTAATTTGAACCTAACCACTTGGAAGCTGTGTTATTTAACAAGCGACTGGCTGTCTAATTTGAACCTAACCACTTGGAAGCTGTGTTATTTAACAAGCGACTGGCTGTCTAATTTGAACCTAACCACTTGGAAGCTGTGTTATTTAACAAGCGACTGGCTGTCTAATTTGAACCTAACCACTTGGAAGCTGTGTTATTTAACAAGCGACTGGCTGTCTAATTTGAACCTAACCACTTGGAAGCTGTGTTATTTTTCCGGTAGTAGCCCATAAGGGCGAGTTTTGGCCAAATACGATTTGGGCGCATAGCCCGTATGGGCGAGTATGGTCTATCCCATAAGGGCGAGTATTTTAGCCAACAGCCCCCAAAAGCCTATGTCCCATAAGGGCGAGTCTTATAGCTAACGGATCACACAGGGCACATATAGTCCACGGCTGAAGGCATGAAGGATATAGACTTGGTGATAGAATCGCGGACAGGTCTTGAAGGTGCCGTCGCCCAGCACGTGGATGCCTTCAGTACAAAGTAACTGCAAATTTGTCGTTGTTGAAAACATGATGATTCCGGTTCCCGCATCGTTCTTCAAAAGCATGTCTTCGCCTGTGGTGGATATCAGACCATATTCTTGTACACTCTGATGAGTCTCTGCGCGATTCTTTGGAAGTCTTGGCATGTTTTTTCTGCGTTGGTTGTAAATGGCTTTTCTCGCACAATGTAAATCGTTGACATTCACGTGTCGTTGTGTATTTCTGTCCGCAAGTTCTAATCGCATGATCTTAGACGGCCTGTCGAAGAGTTCTTCTGCACCACGCTTCCTACATTTCTTCCGAAACTCATTGACTGCAATTTGCGTCGCGGTCTTCGCCTCATGGACATGGTCATTGGAGAACGTGATGTCTTTGTTGTCGAGGTCTGTTTTACATCTCGCGGGGCATGTGCTGATCGTACATCGCCAGGACTTTGCCCGTCTCGACACAAAGTCTCGTCGATACAGGTAGCCATCAACCTCTAGCGCTGGCTTCCCTTTGTTTGTAGTCGTTTCCTTGATATCAATATCTGCCATCTCTTAAGTTGCTATATATGATCTGACGATCAATCTGTCGTCTTCAACACTGACGAAGTTCGAAACAACACAGAGCTGTTAATGAAATGAGTGAAAATCACGTGAAAGTTGCGTGTCATGAATGATATCCGTTAAGATTCCCTTTAAAATCACGTGAAATTTGCAATCATGTCGCATTCAAATGTTGTGAATGCACGTGTCGATTCACGTTATTTTTGCGAAGCATTGCAATTATAATGTATTCTGAATAGTGAACGTTAACACTCGCCCTTATTGGATACGTAATTTCAATGTTTAATGAAAAAACACGCGCCCAAATGGGTTATCGGAAACTCGCCCATATGGGCTATAAAACTCGCTCGCCCATATGGGCTACTCGCCCTTATGGAAACCTTCGATTTTTCCGCCAGGGGAAATCCGCGAGTCGCAAGCTGCATTGATGTCTAGGCCTATCTGAATCACGATCGAAGAAAGAGAAAAGTGTGTTAGGAAGTGTTGTGGAAATAACAGTTCAGCGAAACTGTAGTAGCAACCACTTGGAACAACGGCTTGCACATCATTTTCTTGTAACTCCATAGCCTGAGTAGCGACTGCGCCTTTACCGGGAACATGAGGGCATTTGGATCATTAATGGAAATGTCCGCATACGAAAAACTGTTGACAGAAATGACCTAGGTTTTCAAAATGAGGAGATAAAGGAGAGTAGTACCTCCGCCCAGGAGTTTCTGTTTTACCTTCTGTTCGTTAATCAGTTATTTAGCAAAACAACTCAAAAGGCTCAGCACGGATCCTGAAGACATTTGATAGAAGGTCAGAGTTTTGGTTAAGAAACAAACCATTGCATTGAGGAGGTGATGTGTTGTCCTATTTTGGAATTACGACCGAAAAGAGACACTTTATCGCAAATCACGAGGCTGATGACGCCAAACTATTGATGACGTCGTATGCGTTCGGCATCCAGAAATCGCTGTCAGCCGCTATAATCAACTGAACTTCGCAGTGTCAGGCCTGGCTAGCAGAAAACCCTGCCTGAATTAATTGTACAGGCCATGGAAGAGTGGTTGTGGTGTCCTTGGAGGGGGTTCGTGCTGTCGGTGCTCTCTAGTCTTTCACTGCCATACACAACAAGTTCAACTGTCGCTCTACTATGAAAGTATCGGCCTTTTAATTCATCAACTGTAAAATGTTAAAGCCAACGTCTCTCTATTGGAAGGTTAAAAATGCAGAAAATGAAAAGATTGCCATGAAAAGGATTTAAAAAGAAAACATTTGACGTGTGTCTATGATGCATGCTGATACATGAATTTACACCCACCATAAACACACGGCCTTTGCGAATTCCATGACACTTCCGTCTGCTTCACTGACTCATAAACCGAAGCCTTCTCGAAAAGCAAGCACAGCGTCCTGGTCTTTGCAGTCCACTCAGCAGTGCACCAGGTGCACTGGCTACACGGCCGTGCGTTTCCTTTCCTCTCCGTGCGTTTCCTTTCCTCTCCGTGCGTTTCCTTTCCTCTCCGTGCATTTCCTTTCCTCTCCGTGCATTTCCTTTCCTCTCCGTGCGTTTCCTTTCCTCTCCGTGCGTTTCCTTTCCTCTCCGTGCAGTTCCTTTCCTCTCCGTGCGTTTCCTTTCCTCTCCGTGCGTTTCCTTTCCTCTCCGTGCAGTTCCTTTCCTCTCCGTGCAGTTCCTTTCCTCTCCGTGCATTTCCTTTCCTCTCCGTGCGTTTCCTTTCCTCTCCGTGCGTTTCCTTTCCTCTCCGTGCAGTTCCTTTCCTCTCCGTGCATTTCCTTTCCTCTCCGTGCATTTCCTTTCCTCTCCGTGCATTTCCTTTCCTCTCCGTGCATTTCCTTTCCTCTCCGTGCATTTCCTTTCCTCTCCGTGCATTTCCTTTCCTCTCCGTGCGTTTCCTTTCCTCTCCGTGCAGTTCCTTTCCTCTCCGTGCAGTTCCTTTCCTCTCCGTGCATTTCCTTTCCTCTCCGTGCATTTCCTTTCCTCTCCGTGCGTTTCCTTTCCCTCCGTGCATTTCCTTTCCTCTCCGTGCGTTCCTTTCCTCTCCGTGCAGTTCCTTTCCTCTCCGTGCGTTTCCTTTCCTCTCCGTGCAGTTCCTTTCCTCTCCGTGCAGTTCCTTTCCTCTCCGTGCATTTCCTTTCCTCTCCGTGCAGTTCCTTTCCTCTCCGTGCATTTCCTTTCCTCTCCGTGCAGTTCCTTTCCTCTCCGTGCATTTCCTTTCCTCTCCGTGCATTTCCTTTCCTCTCCGTGCATTTCCTTTCCTCTCCGTGCAGTTCCTTTCCTCTCCGTGCATTTCCTTTCCTCTCCGTGCATTTCCTTTCCTCTCCGTGCTTGCGACAAGTCGACACTCACTTCCCGGCCGCCTCCTTCCCCCTCACGAGGGCGTGCTGTCACAGTTTGACGTAGAGCTACAGAGCGCTCTGAGAGTGGAAGCACCCACCAAGGACACCCCATTTTCTCATCCACGACCTGTATGTCTTGGTCATCAATAGTTTGACGTCATCAGCTTTGTGGTGCCTGATAAAATTTCACTTGACGCTTGTAATTCCCAAACGATAATTCAGATAAGCTCCGACATTTCACCAATCGTTCCTGGGGTGAAACCCTGACTTTGCACTACATTTCATTATATTCTTTAAAAAATATAGTTATTATGCCAACTAACTAACACATAAACGAACGAACCTCCATGGCGGGGGTAAACACGAAAGATCCTGGGAGTTTACAGAAAATACAATTAGATTTGACTCATGGATATGATTTGTGTTTTGAATCCTCTGCATTTAAAATCGAATCACTCTTCTTCCACGACCCCAACATTCGCCAGCATATGTATCTGAGGCTGATCAAGGATCATATATACCTAATAATTAGTGGAATTTTACCGCCTATCAGCCTTTGTAGGCTACGTAAAGCCACTGATCACGAACAAGCACAAGAACTGGTAGAGTGCGAGCAGGTCAAACCACGATTTCCCTACTTACTCCCCTCTCACGAATCGCTTGAGGAGTGGCGGTGGGTCAGTCCACATCCCTCACCCACAAGGGAACTCTACACACATCCCTCACCCACAAGGGAACTCTACACACATCGCTAAGGAGTGGCGGTGGGTCAGCCCACATCCCTCACCCACAAGGGAACTCTACACACATCCCTCACCCACAAGGGAGCTCTACACACATCCCTCACCCACAAGGGAGCTCTACACACATCGCTAAGGAGTGGCGGTGTGTCAGTCCACATCCCTCACCCACAAGGGAACTCTACACACACCCCTCATCCACAAGGGAACTCTACACACATCGCTAAGGAGTGGCGGTGGGTCAGCCCACATCCCTCACCCACAAGGGAACTCTACACACATCCCTCACCCACAAGGGAACTCTACACACACCCCTCACCCACAAGGGAACTCTACACACATCGCTAAGGAGTGGCGGTGTGTCAGTCCACATCCCTCACCCACAAGGCTACGCACATCGTCAAACGCCAAGGCTTGCTCGCCTAAATCCGCCTGTCGAAAGACAGGGTTTCCATAGGCGAGAAGTGGTTAAGGAGCTGACAGTGCACTCTGGCAGGAGGGGAGACTGCTTGAGATGGGGCTGCCAGGAGCTGGTGACGTACAGTTATAGCACACATGACGGGAGGTCGAGACAGCTCCCGTTGAGACGATGTTATTTTGTCTTGGGACGACAGAAATCTGAATTGTTAACATCTTGCAATGCCCTTTTGGCTGCTAACCCGTGTCATTACTGTGTGTTGTAACCCTGTTTGTGTTGTAGCCCTGTATGTGTTGTAACCCTGTTTGGGTTGTAGCCCTGTATGTGTTGTAACTCTGTATGTGTTGTAACCCTGTTTGTGTTGTAACCCTGTTTGTGTTGTAACCCTGTATGTGTTGTAACTCTGCATGTGTTGTAACCCTGTATGTGCCGTAACCCTGTATGTGTTGTAGCCCTGTATGTGTTGTAGCCCTGTATGTGTTGTAACCCTGTATGTGTTGTAACCCTGTTTGGGTTGTAGCCCTGTATGTGTTGTAACCCTGTTTGTGTTGTAATCCTGTATGTGTTGTAGCCCTGTATGTGTTGTAGCCCTGTATGTGTTGTAGCCCTGTATGTGTTGTAGCCCTGTATGTGTTGTAGCCCTGTATGTGTTGTAACCCTGTATGTGTTGTAGCCCTGTATGTGTTGTAACTCTGTATGTGTTGTAACCCTGTATGTGTTGTAACCCTGTATGTGTCATTACTGAGTGTTGTAACCCTGTATGTGTTGTAGCCCTGTATGTGTTGTAACTGTATATGTTGTATCCCTGTATGTGTTGTAACTCTGTATGTGTTGTAGCCCTGTATGTGTTGTAACCCTGTATGTGTTGTAACTCTGTATGTGTTGTAACCCTGTATGTGTCATTACTGCGTGTTGTAACCCTGTATGTGTTGTAACCCTGTATGTGTTGTAACCCTGTATGTGCTGTAACCCTGTATGTGTTGTAACCCTGTATGTGTTGTAACCCTGCATGTGTTGTAACTCTGTATGTGTTGTAACTCTGTATGTGTTGTAACTCTGTATGTGTTGTAACTCTGTATGTGTTGTAACTCTGTATGTGTTGTAACTCTGTATGTGTTGTAACTCTGTAAGTGTTGTAACCCTGTATGTGTTGTAACCCTGTATGTGTTGTAACCTGTATGTGTGTAACCTGTATGTGTTGTAACCCTGTATGTGTTGTAACCCTGTATGCGTTGTAACTCTGTATGTGTTGTAACCCTGTATGTGTTGTAACTCTGTATGTGTTGTAACCCTGTATGTGTTGTAACCCTGTATGTGTTGTAACCCTGTATGTGTTGTAACCCTGTATGTGTTGTAACCCTGTAGGTGCTGTAACCCTGTATGTGTTGTAACCCTGTATGTGTTGTAACCCTGTTTGTGTCATTACTATGTGTTGTAACCCTGTATGTGTTGTAACCCTGTATGTGTTGTAACTCTGTATGTGTTGTAACCCTGTATGTGTTGTAACTCTGTATGTGTTGTAACCCTGTATGTGTTGTAACCCTGTATGTGTTGTAACCCTGTATGTGTTGTAACCCTGTATGTGTTGTAATACTGTATGTGTTGTAACCCTGTAGGTGCTGTAACCCTGTATGTGTTGTAACCCTGTTTGTGTTGTAACCCTGTATGTGTCATTACTATGTGTTGTAACCCTGTATGTGTTGTAACCCTGTATGTGTTGTAACTCTGTATGTGTTGTAACCCTGTATGTGTTGTAACCCTGTATGTGTCATTACTGTGTATTGTAACCCTGTTTGTGTCATTACTATGTGTTGTAACCCTGTATGTGTTGTAACTCTGTATGTGTTGTAACCCTGTATGTGTTGTAACCCTGTATGTGTTGTAACCCTGTATGTGTTGTAACCCTGTATGTGCTGTAACCCTGTATGTGTTGTAACCCTGTATGTGCTGTAACCCTGTATGTGTTGTAACCCTGTATGTGTTGTAACCCTGTATGTGTTGTAAGCCTGTATGTGCGCGAATAAGTATGAATGTACATGTATATGTATATGGCGAATATCGATGACGCGCCTTCTGCTCTGTGTGACTGTGTGACTGTGTGACTGTGTGACTGTGTGACTGTGTGAGTGCTGGTTCTACGCCTAGGACGTGCGCGAACAAAACCATCGGCCCAACAGGAGCTTTGTGAACCTATCCATCATGTTTACTCTACGACAGCGAGTGTGACATGCGGTCGGAGCAAGTGGAATCCCCCCCCCCCCCCCCCCCCCCCCCTGCTGTAGTCCCTGTCTCTTGGGCTTGGTGAGCTAACGCCAGTGAGGAGTACGGCCTTTAGACATTCAAGCACCGACCTAGTTGTTTTTTATAGCCCCGTTTCCTGTAGACCATTTGAGCGACAAAATTCTAGTCTTCCATAGGAGATCTGTGCGCTAACATTCACCGATTATTCTATATGAAAATACTGCAGAAATATGATTGCCATGGAATTCAAAAGGAATGAATAAATATAGTATTCGCGCCTGTTTCTATATGCGAAAATATTGTATTGTAAAAATATGTTTGCGATTATATTTAGTGAAAGTGAATAGCTCGAAGTTCCACGAACTGTACGCAGGAAATGCTGACGAATGTTGTTATGCTCTATTTATATATATGCAATTTATTCTTAAAGTTTGTACATTTTCTGCCCCATTTTCTGACTAATTATTCAGATATTGAGTACTTCTGCATTTGAAAGGTTGTATTAGAGTCACTCTTTTGGTCATCTATATCTTATACATTTGCTCGAAGGGGTTAGGAATCCTTTCGCTCAAATGGTTTGAGCCGGCGCTCAGATAGCCAATTTTCCTGTCGCTCTTGTGGCCTGTCAAGGTGCATGAATGTCTAACGCCGAAGGTTACGAACCGTTTTGTCCACTAACGTTCAAGAAAACCCCCCAGAAGGGCTTTCTGTGACATTCTGGGGGACCTCTGTAGCGACACAGTGACTGTATGTCCAACTATCATGCTTGAGTAATGTGCAGCAAGAAGGCAAAGCAGTTCAGAGAAGTTTAAGTCGAAGTGTATCATAATTCTCTCTCCCGGGAATGAGTAGGTTTATGTAGATGTATGTTTTTGTTTAGATACAATGCCTACGATTTGTCTAAAAGGACTGTACTCTTCGATGCGAATATATATATATATATATATATATATATATATATATATATATATATATATATATATATATATATATATATATATATATTTTTTTTTTTTTAAATATTTTTTTTTGGGGGGGGGTGGGGGTGGGGGGGGGGGAAGGTTAAAAGAGATAAATTATCATGACTGACTTGCATTGGCTTGCGATTTGTGGTTGTAGTGCTTCAAGATGCCCGGATCCGAGAGAATGCATCCTTGAGCAAAACACCTCTCTCACATTGCTTCTCCCCAAAGAGGAGTAAAACGGGTACCCGTTAGGGTGGAGCCGACAGACTGAACAATAACTGTGGCGCGTTCATACGCAGTCTGGTTGTGTGCACCCAGGAAGTTGAATTGGTGTTGGCGTGATAATAGAGAAGCCTGATAACCAGGGGGTAAAATGATAAAGTCTGGGCTCTTATGAGTGGGTGAAAAGGTGCATCCTTAACATTGTCATGCGATTCCATCGGAATTACATGCTGGCCATGACAAGTCCACAGAGGAATGCACAAACTCAGTGCAAGCTCTCTGGCTTTGAAAGTTCTAAAGGATTCAGAACAAAAGCACATACTCAGACACGCACACACAAACACGCACAAACACGCACACACACACAGACGCACGCACACACACACACACGCACACACACACACACACACACACACACACACACACACACACACACACACACACACACACAAACACACACACACACACACACACACACACACGACTGACTTGTTACCCATGTCTGGGCCGCAAACTGCTTTAAGGTAGCAACGTGTTCAATTCCATTCCATTCCATTATATACTTTATTCAACGAGGGTACACACTTAATACAAGAAATATATATCTTCCAGGGACCTTCAAAATAAAAACATTGTCAAATTAAGACAACTGCAAAATCTCTCTCTCTCTCATTCTCTCTCTCTCTCTCTCTCTCTCTCTTTCTCTATCCCTTTCTCTCTCTCTCTCTCTCTCTCTCTCTCTCTCTTCTCTTTCAGTCTTTCATTTCATGACGTTTTATCTCGCCTCAACCCTCACCCCTCTCATTAGTGTATGTGAGGCAGAGTTTTAAATGTCTCTTAACTGACTGAAGATGCTATTAATCTTTGACAGAAACAGGTAGAGAGTTCCGTATCTTTGTAACATAGTAGGGGAACGATTTACAAAACGTTTACTCATTGGACCTTGGGAAACTGAAGATTAGATATAAAGAAAGAACGGAGTCGTGAATCTCCTAAGCGAAAGATAATTCCTTGGAGGTAGGATGTAGATTGCGAATTTAAGGTTTTGTATATTAACGAATACAGACGTTGGAAACAGACATTCCAGCAAGGTACATCAGCCAAGTCCTTGCAGCTTACAAGGCGAGGTTGAAAACGCCTTTCCCACATTGTCGGTGTAATTATAGGCCTATACGTCATTACTCTTCTCCACGGAGTGGCAATCACGTGACACTCGCTGATTTGTACGACCAGCTCGGGGGCAGTTTTCCTATGACCATGATAAGCCAGCAAAAGGCAATCCTAAAAGCCTTTCCGGTGTCACAGCTTAAATGTGGTTCGTTCCTAAAAATAGCCACGGGGATATGCCTCATACGTCATGCGGGATTTCGTCGGCTCCGCCAATCACGGACGCTACTCTGGGGTCTAGCTCTAACGGCCTTTTCACGCATTTATTCGGATTTTCGTACTTTTGTAATCGTTTTGGAAAGTGTCATTTACGGATGAAATAGAAGAAGATTACAAAAGAAACATGTAGGGACGAGCGTTGTTGCATTTCGTGTCAGCTAGGTGGCGGCTGACTACGATCTAGCCGGTGCCATTTCGCCGATCGCCGACAGCGCTGTCGAGTTTTTGTGTACAGTACTGCGAGTAAGTTGAGTACTCGTACATCAGAAATGCAAATTCGGTGGTACCTAGCACATTAAATTCTATTCTTGTAGCATCATGTGCGATTGCTCTCTAGCTTTAACATTTAACCGACTGAAAATGGACCGTTACCGTGACTCTTTCAAGATGCACATGGAGGTTTGTAAGAGTGACTTTTTCGGTAGTTCGTGTTGTATGTATGTCGTTGCCCGTATTGAATTCAGCCTTCTGATTCCTCTGCAACACTACCTATGAAAAAGTCCACAAAAATACACTATCGCCGAGTTCATCACGGCGGCAGTGTCACATTGCGCATCGACATATGGACATCTTACTTGGAAATCGTATGCCCCTTTCCCGTTATTTTTGCAAGGACACATAACATAGGCTTTTATCTTCGGCAGCACAATTACACATTTTTGTATCTTTTATGGAAAAAGAAGAAAAACGATTTGTAGCGTGACTGCACAGTCATTTCTTGTAACCTGTGTAAACTAGCAATTCATCGTTGTGTTATGTGTAGCGTATTTTTAAGATGTTTGCTTTTTTTCCCCTTAATAAAATGTATTGTATGTCAGTTCCAAATTCCTCCCCTTCCCTTCTTGGAAACCTATTTACCATAAATATGGTAGTCCCTCCCTTTTTAAAATTTTATCAACAGCACTAATGTTTAGATCAAACCTGGATGTGCACACACACACACACACACACACACACACATACACACATACACACACACACACACACACACACACACTCACACACACACACACACACACCTCACAGATGCACCCGCGCGCAAACATGCACACAGACACAGAGAAAAGCATACAGCCACATTCAGACACACTCCTATGTATGCATACACACATACACACACATATCATTGAAGTCCTTCGCGCAGCGAAGATGACGTCAGTGTCATCTCATGTGTGCCCGCCCTCGAGCCGAACTCCGATGCGCAGAGACGTCCGCACACGGGACAGGGCACTGAGTCAGGGGCAAGGTCACTGGCTCTATCTTTCCTGGCTTGGCGTTTCCTGTCAAGGTTAGCCAGGCGTTTTGTCTCAAAGGCCCTGGTGCCTTTGTAAATGTTGCCTTCAGGTGCTGCGGTCCGCATTCAGGGCTTCCCATCCAGTGACGGAGATGCTGCAGGACCGTAGTGAGTTCTTTTAGCTTGTCCTTGTAGCGCCTGATTGGACCGCCTTGACGGCGTGTGCCATTGGTGAGCTCACCACAAAAGAGCTGTTTGGGAAGGCGGTTGTCGTCCATTCGCATGACATGGCCAGTCCACATGAGCTGGGCCTGCATGATGAGAGCCTCGATGCCTGGCAGTTTGGCCTGTCTGAGGACCTCCTGATTGGTCACTCTGTTCTCCCATGTAATGTTGAGGATCTTGCGGAGGCAGCGAAGATGGAACTGCTCGAGGCGCTTTATATGCTTGCGGTAGCCGTACAGCAGAGATGTGAGAACTACAGCTCAGTAGACGGCAATCTTTGTTCGGGCGGTGATTCCCCTCTCCCGCCAAACTCTGGTCCAGAGGTGCTCAAAGAAGCTGCTTGCCTTGGAGAGTCGGCCAAGAGATCTCGGTATCAACGCTGAAGTGTGATGAGATGCAGCTACCAAGGTAGGTAAAGGCCTCTACCTGTTTTAGGGTGTGTGTGTGTGTTGTGTTGTGTGTGTGCGCGCGTGTGTGTGCGTGTGTGTGTGTGCGTGTGTGTTTGTGTGTGTGCGTGTGTATGTGTGTGCGCGCATTCGTGGTTGTGTGCACGTGTGTGTGTGTGTGCGCGCGTGTGTGCACGTGCGTGTGGAAGTTGGTGATTTGTTGAGTATGGGTCTGTTGAAGGGTTTCGTAACTCATGCTTGTATTTGTGCAGTTGTTTCTGGTCCCAATTTGGACTTTAAGAAACCTTTGAAGGAAATTTCTTTTAAAACTGCCCAACCAAAGAGCAGCCACAAACAAAATAGAAAACGAAAACAGCCGAGGCCGAAGAATGTGGAAGATTACCGCCTCCGTAACTCCGTGCAATTGCCATGTCCTGGCATTCCTGTGCTCTACAGGGCTTTCCATCCACGTTGTCAGAACGTTTTTGGTTGGACAGAACTGGACATGTGACTACAGGACTTTCCATCTACGTTGTCAGAACGTTTTTGGTTGGACAGAACTGGACATGTGACTACAGGACTTTCCATCTACGTTGTCAGAACGTTTTTGGTTGGACAGAACTGGACATGAGACTACAGGGCTTTCCATCAACGTTGTCAGAACGTTTTTGGTTGGACAGAACTGGACATGTGACTACAGGGCTTTCCATCAACGTTGTCAGAACGTTTTTGGTTGGACATAACTTGACATTTGACTACAGGGCTTTCCATCAACGTTGTCAGAACGTTTTTGGTTGGACAGAACTGGACATGTGACTACAGGGCTTTCCATCTACGTTGTCAGAACGTTTTTGGTTGGACAGAACTGGACATGTGACTACAGGACTTTCCATCTACGTTGTCAGAACGTTTTTGGTTGGACAGAACTGGACATGTGACTACAGGACTTTCCATCTACGTTGTCAGAACGTTTTTGGTTGGACAGAACTGGACATGTGACTACAGGACTTTCCATCTACGTTGTCAGAACGTTTTTGGTTGGACAGAACTGGACATGTGACTACAGGGCTTTCCATCTACGTTGTCAGAACGTTTTTGGTTGGACAGAACTGGACATGTGACTACAGGGCTTTCCATCTACGTTGTCAGAACGTTTTTGGTTGGACAGAACTTGACATGTGACTACAGGGCTTTCCATCCACGTTGTCAGAACGTTTTTGGTTGGACAGAACTTGACATGTGACTACAGGGCTTTCCATCCACGTTGTCAGAACGTTTTTGGTTGGACAGAACTTGACATGTGACTACAGGGCTTTCCATCCACGTAGTCAGAACGTTTTTGGTTGGACAGAACTTGACATGTGACTACAGGGCTTTCCATCCACGTTGTCAGAACGTTTTTGGTTGGACAGAACTGGACATGTGACTACAGGGCTTTCCATCCACGTTGTCAGAACGTTTTTGGTTGGACAGAACTGGACATGTGACTACAGGGCTTTCCATCCACGTTGTCAGAACGTTTTTGGTTGGACAGAACTTGACATGTGACTACAGGGCTTTCCATCCACGTTGTCAGAACGTTTTTGGTTGGACAGAACTGGACATGTGACTACAGGGCTTTCCATCTACGTTGTCAGAACGTTTTTGGTTGGACAGAACTGGACATGTGACTACAGGGCTTTCCATCTACGTTGTCAGAACGTTTTTGGTTGGACAGAACTGGACATGTGACTACAGGGCTTTCCATCCACGTTGTCAGAACGTTTTTGGTTGGACATAACTTGACATGTGACTACAGGGCTTTCCATCCACGTTGTCAGAACGTTTTTGGTTGGACATAACTTGACATTTGACTACAGGGCTTTCCATCAACGTTGTCATAACATTTTCGGTTGGACATAACTTGACCTTTGACTACAGGGCTTTTCACCCACGTTGTCAGAACGTTTTCGGTTGGACAGAACTTGACATTTGACTACAGGACTTTCCATCCACGTTGTCATAACGTTTTTGGTTGGACATAACTTGACATTTGACTACAGGGCTTTCCATCTACTTTGTCATAACGTTTTCGGTTGGACATAACTTGACATTTGGGGGCGACTGGAACGCTCTGAAACTCGTCAACAATGGGAACATCTCTCGCTATGAACCCAACCCCGTTCCTTTAATGCTCGACTTTTAAAGACTGATTTTTTACCACCTGCCGTTCTTGACAACCCATAACTCCCTAACACCGAATTATATGGTCACGTATTCTGTATGTTGATCTAAAAGAAAAGTCGCTTTAAAACACAGGGCGAGCACAAATGCAAATTTTCTACTTAAAAGTCTTCGTCAGGCATAAAACAAAAAAACAATTGAACTGCACAGGGTAAACTGTACAGGGAAGACTTTTAAGTCGAAAATTTGCATTTGTGTTCGCACTGTGTTTTAAAACGACTTTTCTTTTAAAGCCGTTGTTTGGGTTCAGTTTTACGCGTCGCCTGCCGTCCAACAAATACAGTAAATCTACAAGAAAGTCAAAGACATTTGTAGTGATGGGAATATCTCAAAATGTTCAACACAGTCATTTTGCAGTGGAGGGTTGCACTGTTGTCAAATTGCATTCCATTTACAAAGTTTCTAACACAACATGGGTGCTTGTTTGTTCACAGAAACTGGATGTATTACATTAGCACAACATGTTCAGGGAAGTTTTTGAAAGATTTGATCGACGAAGTTTAAAAGGCAGGCGTTTGAAAATAGGGTAATCTCTAGTGTTGTTCCCCTCATTAATCCATGCTTGTGCAGGACTTTCTCCTGTCATGTTCACTATCAACTAATGTTGGATGTGCGTGCATGCGTATGCGTGCATGAGTGTGCGCATGTGTGTCCGTGAGTGTGTGTGTGTGTATGTGTGTATGTGTGCGTGAGAGAGAGAGAGAGAGAGAGAGAGAGAGAGAGAGAGAGAGAGAGAGAGAGAGAGAGAGAGAGAGAGAGGGAAGGAAGAGATACAGACAGATAGATCGACCGACCGACAGACCGACCGACCGGCAGGCAGAAAGAAAGTGTGTGTGTGTGTGTGTGTGTGTGTGTGTGTGTGTGTGTGTGTGTGTGTGTTTACAGATAGACAGACAGAAAACACACACACACACACACACACATACACAGACTCACACACATCCCCCTACACACAGAGACAATGACAGAACCCTAGCGGGAAATGGTTTTAAATTGCAAGTCCCGTGAGACAAAACCATCGTAGACAAGTCGGGTGACGTTGACAAGAGTAGTTGCTTTTCTGGGAGTCCATCCAGACGGGATAACGATTGGACACCTCGTTATTTGACACTGCGCAGACCCTGCGTAGACGGTGGGGGCAGAGAGAAAGAGTGTTATTAGCAGCTTTGCGTGGGGAAACTAGTTGGAAGGCTCCCGTCTCTGCCACGACAGACTCTCTCGCAACAGCTTCAAAACAGAAGAGGCGACTTCACGAAACCTTTGTC
>JAWQFJ010019347.1:10000-22500 GCA_034096865.1 Theodoxus fluviatilis | reverse complement strand
TTAAGTTGCTTTCGCAGGTAGTATGATTTTCCCGCCAATTTCAGATCAGAATGGTCACCATTTGAACATGACAAGATTCCATACGGATTTTCTAGTCGATACTATCTAATGTTGGAGACGACAATTTTTAATCTTGTATGAAGCTATTCTGCTGGGGATTGTGATACTGTCACACGACAACTTTCAACAGTGGGTTGGTCATAGAGAGTCTGTGGAAGCGGGAAATGAGGGGTGGGGGATGGGTGGTGGTAAGAATACAACAGGAAATCCGCAGCAATGAATTTCAATTGGAGTTAATCGGACTTTAACCGGAGGATATGTGATATTCTCGTCCATTTAGATTTCACTCCTAGCAGATTTATAGAGCACACAAACTGAGCCAGCTATTGATTGCATTACACACATTAAAGGGAGGAGACTGACAACGCCTGTCATTAGCATTACGTTAAATTTTCAGAGTGTATTTCTTAAATCTCCTCGAAATCTCTCTTGCCTGAACCTGTCATATAGGAAATAATAGCGTTCTTGCGCCCCACAGAGGAGCGCATTAGAATGCTGTCCATGAGAGCACAGAATAGGCATACTGCAAAGCCGGCACTTCGTGATTTAGTAAGGCGTTACACCGGTGGGAAAGTGGCGGGCATTGAACAGGTTTGGAATGAGATTTCTCTCAGGAAAAGCTGCTTGGCAGCATCTCTCTCTCTCTCTGCCCTCTCTCTCTCTCTGCCTCTCTTCTCTGTCTCTTCGCTCTCTCTGTCTTTCTCTCTCTCTCTTCTCTGTGCGTGTGTGCGTGCGTGCGATCCCTGCGTGCTGTCCTCTCCTCCCTGTGTCTCTCTCTCTGTCCTCTCTCTGTCCTCTGTCTGACCTCCGTCCCTCTCTGTCTCGTCCCCGTCTCTCTCTCTGTCTCTCTCTTCTCACTATCTATCTCTCCCTCTCTCTCCTCTGTCTCAATCTCTCTTCTGGCTCTCTCGCTGCCTCTCTCTCTGTCTGCTCTCACTCTCTCTGTCTTCTCCTCGGTTTTCCTCTCTCCATCCCGCTCTGGTCTCTCTCGCTCTGTCCTCTGCCTTCTGCTCTTCTGTTCTCTCTCTCTGTGCCTCCTCTCTGCCTCTCTCTCTCTGTCTCTCTCTGTCTCTCCATCTTTCTACTAGTCTCTCCGTCCTCACCTCGCTCCCCCTCCCCCCCCCGCTCTCTGTCGCTCTCTCCTCTCTCCCATTCTCTGCATGCTCGATCTCAGCTCGCTCGCTCTCGCATCCGCCCCTCCTCCCTCCGGTATCTCTTCTCTCCTCCCCTCCTCTCTCCTCTCTCTCTCACTCTCGCCCTCCCTCATCCCTCCCTCCCTCGTCGCCTCCCTCCATCCCTCCTCTACCGTCTGCACTCTCAAATCCACTCTCTCTCGCTTCTCTCTCTCCTCTCCTCTCTCGCTTTCTCCTACTACTCTCTCTCGCTCTCCTCTCTCTCTCGTCTCTCTCTATTCGCTGTTCTCCCCCTCCTTACCTCCCATCCCTCCTCCTTACCCTCCCCCCCCTCCACTCTCTCTCTCAGGGTCGCTCTCTCCCTCTCTCTCTCGCGTCCTCCCTCCTCTCTCTCTCTCACCTCTCCCTCCTCTCTATTCTCCTCCACAATATCTCATCTCCTCTCCGCTGTCTCTCTCTCTCTTTCTCTCTCTCTCTCTGACCCCCTCCATCTCTTCCCTCCCCCCTCCTCCCTCTCTCTTCTTCCGCTGCTCTCTCTGCTCTCTTCTAGATTCGTATTGCACTTGAAAATACAAGAAGTGGTGTGGAATCTTGAGGTTCATTTATCTCATCTATATGTGTGCAAGAAGTTCATGGGTTTGGACACCAGAACACCGAATCATTTTGTGTATGGCGAACTGGGCAGACACCCTTAGAGATCAGTAGCATTGTTAGAGTGACAATATACTGGTTCAGATTGTTGAAAATGTCCACACAAAGGCTACTTAGACAAGCATATGCTGTGTTAGTTAACTCGTGTGTTCTAAACAATTAGGACTGGACTTGCATGGTTAAAAAATGCATACTTACAAGGTATGCCTATGTCTATCCGAATGGAGAGGTATTGAATGACAAATGGTTTTTGAAACAGCTGAGGTAAAAACTACAGGACTGCTACCGTCAGTCATGGGATGCACGTAACAGTAGCAGTGAAAGATTAGAATGGTATTCTACCTTTAACTATACATTTGGACACGAGAAATAAATCTATATCCTCACCATCAAAAAGTTTCGAGATACATTCATTCGCTTTCGATTGGGAAAAAATGGTCTCCGAATGAACCAACAGTATAGTCTGAACGAAAGAGGAAATATTACTTGTCCATTTTGGAACGCAGTGGAGGATGAAAAACACTTTCCCTTGGACTGTGGTATGCATAGACATCTCAGATATATATATACGTGGGGCTCCGTGGCCGAGTGGTCAGCGCGCTTGACCTGCAGTCGCTTGAGGCTAGAGGGTGCGGTGTTCGAAGCTGCACGGATTCTAGGGTTGCATCCTTGAGCAAGTTGCTTTACTCGCATTGCTTCTCCCCACCCAGGAGTAAAACTGGTACCTGTGAGGGCTGATCTGGAAAATTGTGAAAGCTAACTTAGGTGCATTCATCTGCAGCCTGGTTGCATGCTCCCCAGGGAGTTGAGATGTGTTGGAGTGATAAAAAGAGGTAGCCCGATGACCAGGGGGTAAATGTGTGCGGTTTGAGCGCCCATCAATGGGTGGAAAAGTCGCAATATAAAATACAACTTTACCTTTCCTTTTATATACGTATATATTTCACCCCGAGTAAATGCAGGCTTAAGAAGAATAAAAGCCAGAACAACAAGAGACGTTGCAATGTCCGTTTTCTGCGTCTTAAAATTGAATGTAAAGAATAATCCCAGGGCTGCGAAAAGTACAAACTATTTGAAGAAACAGGTGATGAAACACATAACATGTAGTCCTACGCGGGTGTAGAAACTAGCGTCATCCGAAAGAAGCATGATAAAGTTGTACATGTTCACTGGCATAATGATTTGCAGTTGTAATCACCTCACTTCAAATAGGCAGTCAGCTTTTGGGATAAACCCGTTTGTTTGGTCGTTCTGTCCGTCTTTCTCTCTCTGTCTCTCTGTCTCTCTTTCTCTCTCTGTCTCTGTCTCTGTGTCTCTGTCTCTCTGTGCCTCTGTGTCTTTGTCTCTCTCTGTCTCTCTGTCTCTCTCTGTCTCTGTCTCTCTGTCTCTGCCTCTCTCTCTGTCTCTCTCTCTGTCTCTCTCTGTCAATGTCTGTCTCTCTGTCAATGTCTGTCTCTCTGTGTCTCTCTCTGTCTCTGTCTCTGTCTTTCGCTCGCTCTCTCTCTCTCTCTCTCTCTCTCTCTCTCTCTCTCTCTCTCTCTCTCCACCACCACCACCACCCCCACCACCCTCAAAGGGAATCGCAAATGACATAGCCCTGATAGCAGCAAAGCCTACTGGCCTGCAAAATCAAATCGGTAATTTAGTACAATTATCCAACACTTTAGAGCCGACAGTAACCCAGGAAAGACAAAGATCATGGTCTTTAGAAGAAGTGGACATCATGCTTCAGGTGAAAGATGATACTCGAACGGGGCGAAGCTGGATGATGTTAACGAATACAGGTACTTGGACCATTCCTTCACCACATGGTTAACACATTTAGCATTAGTATATCTATTAGTTAAAGGGATGCAGAAGGTTGTATGTATCCTGTACATTTTGTGGAATCTTCCATGTATGGAAACAAAGTTTTTCACCGAAATACTTGATTCGCAGGGGCAGTCCACTCCGTTGTTTGCTGCAGAACCGTGGGGGCTAGGAAGACATAAAGAGAAAACACACAGGGTTTGCTTGCAAGACGATTCTTGGCCTGGGTAGTAGAACTCTGAAACATATGGTATATGGAGACCTGGGTAGCAGAACTCTGAATCATATGGTATATGAAGACCTGGGTAGTAGAACTCTGAAACATATGGTATATGGAGACCTGGATAGTAGAACTCTGAATCATATGATATATGGAGACCTGGGTAGTAGAACTCTGAAACATATGGTATATGGATACCTGGGTAGTAGAACTCTGAATCATATGGTATATGGAGACCTGGATAGTAGAACTCTGAAACATATGGTATATGGAGACCTGGGTAGTAGAACTCTGAATCATATGATATATGGAGACCTGGATAGTAGAACTCTGAATCATATGGTATATGGAGACCTGGATAGTAGAACTCTGAAACATATGGTATATGGAGACCTGGGTAGTAGAACTCTGAATCATATGGTATATGAAGACCTGGGTAGTTGAAACATATGGTATATGGAGACCTGGATAGTAGAACTCTGAATCATATGATATATGGAGACCTGGGTAGTAGAACTCTGAAACATATGGTATATGGAGACCTGGGTAGTAGAACTCTGAATCATATGGTATATGGAGACCTGGATAGTAGAACTCTGAAACATATGGTATATGGAGACCTGGGTAGTAGAACTCTGAATCATATGATATATGGAGACCTGGATAGTAGAACTCTGAATCATATGGTATATGGAGACCTGGATAGTAGAACTCTGAAACATATGGTATATGGAGACCTGGGTAGTAGAACTCTGAATCATATGGTATATGGAGACCTGGATAGTAGAACTCTGAAACATATGGTATATGGAGACCTGGGTAGTAGAACTCTGAACCATATGGTATATGGAGACCTGGGTAGTAGAACTCTGAACCATGTGGTATATGGAGACCTGGGTAGATTCCTTTTGCAGATAAATAGTCGTTTTCGAGCTGTCAAATTTTGGCTATATTTGAGGAAAATTGAGTTCAACAGGCTTCAAAAACTCGCCTATTTCTTTCTCCAGAAATCGACCTTCTCTAGAAAACATAACTGGGCTGAGTCAGTGAGAGATCTTTTTCAGGAACTGGGTTTTGGATTCGTGTTGCTGAATGGTGAAGTAGGGAAATGTAATATCTTCATGTCAGCTTTGAAACAAAGACAAAAGATAAAGGACTGTTTTCTCCATGAGTGAAATAGTATCAACACAACCAGCAAACAATATTGCTGTTATTTTATTTTTGTAGTCGCATTTGGAACTGGAAACTACTTAAAACAGCACTGACATTTTTAAAAGTTCAGGGATGTCTTTACGAGATTTAGATGTAGTGTCAACACTCTAACCGTTAACAGAATATCCACAAATACACCAGATCGATGTTGTCTATTTTGTATAGGGCAAGAGATGAAGAACATTTGCGTGTTCACTGTAAAGCATATGACATACTGAGAAGACATTATCTCGGTCGATATGATGACATGTTAGGGCGGACACACATAAGCAAACATTGGATGGCGGGAACGGCTGTGCGCGCGACTAGGGCTGTCGCTATGTGTACCTGCAGCGCATTCCAGTTCAAAGATGCAAAACCGGAGTGACTAGATACATAGGTCAACATTCTCTCTTCTCTCTTTTCGTCTTAACTCGCAATCTGGTAGATGACAAATGGGATTAGTGTACGATAGAGAAAAAAATTCCTGTGTCTACTTTGTAAAATAGGGTGATAAAATGATCAACGACTTTTTCGACATGATATTCCCTCCATATTTTCCACGGTCGGATTATGGGCGGTATCCACTACATGTATATACGTGTTGCTGTTTCGCAGTAACAAACTTTGTTGGACTATGATTACTTCAAGGCATTCTTAGGCACAGTATAACTACAGCACTCGCTTCTGAATATATATACACATTCCAATATATATATATATATATATATATATATATATATATATATATATATATATATATATATATATATATATATATATATATATATATATTGTGGAATCGCCTCGTGTAATACGGCCTGAAGTGTGGTGTGGAAAGCGTCAGTGTGGAACGTGTGGAATCGCCTCGTGTAATACGGCCTGAAGTGTGGTGTGGAGAGCGTCAGTGTGGAACGTGTGGACTCGCCTCGTGTAATACGGCCTGAAGTGTGGTGTGGAGAGCGTCAGTGTGGAACGTGTGGAATTGCCTCGTGTAATACGGCCTGAAGTGTGGTGTGGAGAGCGTCAGTGTGGAACGTGTGGACTCGCCTCGTGTAATACGGCCTGAAGTGTGGTGTGGAGAGCGTCAGTGTGGAACGTGTGGACTCGCCCCATGCACGACGCGCTTCATCGCAAAGAGACTGCGGGCGAGCGCTCTGCCACGAGAGTTGATCCCCGACTTGCTGACGGCGGAGGCGTGTTTCCCAGACTATGGATATGCAATCCAAAGAAATCGAAAGCAATCCAAAGCAATCCAAAGCAATCCAAAGCAATCCAAAGCAATCCAAAGCAATCCAAAGCAATTCAAAGCAATCTGAACGGCGTTTCCGGTATCATTTGAACGCGATCGCTATCATCATACAGGAGTCGGTATCAACATGATGACGTGAGCGCAAACAGCGTCTGCCTTTGGAGATGGACACATGACAAGAACTGACTGGTTTTGGAGATGGACACATGTCAAGGACTGACTGGCTTTGGAGATGGGCACATGACAAGAACTGACTGGCTTTGGAGATGGACACGTGACAAGAACTGACTGGCTTTGGAGATGGACACATGACAAGAACTGACTGGCTTTGGAGATGGACACATGACAAGAAATGACTGGCTTTGGAGATGGACACATGACAAGAACTGACTGGCTTTGGAGATGGACACATGACAAGAACTGACTAACTTTGGAGATGGACACATGACAAGAACTGACTGGTTGTGGAGATGGACACGTGACAAGAACTGACTGGCTGTGGAGATGGACACGTGACAAGAACTGACTGGCTTTGGAGATGGACACGTGACAAGAACTGACTGGCTTTGGAGATGACACATGACAAGAACTGACTGGCTTTGGAGATGGACACATGACACGAACTGACTGGTTGTGGAGATGGACACATGACAAGAACTGACTGGTTGTGGAGATGGACACGTGACAAGAACTGACTGGCTTTGGAGATGGACACATGACAAGAACTGACTGGCTTTGGAGATGGACACATGACACGAACTGACTGGTTTTGGAGATGGACACATGACACGAACTGACTGGTTTTGGAGATGGACACATGACAAGAACTGACTGGCTTTGGAGATGGACACATGACAAGAACTGACTGGCTTTGGAGATGGACACATGACAAGAACTGACTGGTTGTGGAGATGGACACGTGACAAGGACTGTGGCTTTGGAGATGGACACATGACAAAAACTGACTGGTTTTGGAGATGGACACATGACAAGAACTGACTGGCTTTAGAGATGGACACATGACAAGAACTGACTGGCTTTGGAGATGGACACATGACAAGAACTGACTGGCTTTGGAGATGGACACATGACAAGAACTGACTGGTTGTGGAGATGGACACGTGACAAGAACTGACTGGCTTTGGAGATGGACACATGACAAGAACTGACTGGCTTTGGAGATGACACATGACAAGAACTGACTGGCTTTGGAGATGGACACATGACACGAACTGACTGGTTTTGGAGATGGACACATGACAAGAACTGACTGGCTTTGGAGATGGACACATGACAAGAACTGACTGGTTTTGGAGATGGACACATGACAAGAACTGACTGGCTTTGGAGATGGACACATGACAAGAACTGACTGGCTTTGGAGATGGACACATGACAAGAACTGACTGGTTGTGGAGATGGACACGTGACAAGGACTGTGGCTTTGGAGATGGACACATGACAAAAACTGACTGGTTTTGGAGATGGACACATGACAAAAACTGATTGAACGCTGCGTATGATTACAGCAATCACCCAAAATAGACCGGAAGTGCCTTTCGGATTGCTTCGGATTGCTTCGGATTGCCTCGGATTGCCTCGGATTGCTTTGGGTTGCTTTGGATTAATTTGGATTGCTTCGGATTGCCTCGGATTGCTTTGGGTTGCTTTGGATTACTTTGAGTTGCTTCGGATTGCTTTGGGTTGCTTTGGATTACTTTGGATTGCTTCGGATTGCTTTGGATTGCACATCTGTAGTCCCGGGAAACCTCTGGTCTAACTTCCCCTCGGCCCCCCAGCACTGAGTAGGCGGTTCCGTGGCAGCTGTAATAGTCGCCTAGGATACTGGAGTGGCCTGCCTTGAAAGTAGGCCAACCAGGAGTGGCAGCACGGGCTGTCTGCGCGCCTCTGCTCTCTGTAGACCGAGCACAGAACTTGGCACGACTGCCTCTCGTGGTCCCCCAGTGGGTCTGGCCAAAGTTCCGAGTGCGAGTTGTGGCGTCAGGTCCAGGCAACCGTTTCAGTCATGTCATATTTTCATTATTCTCTTGAGACGTTCAACCCGCTAGGGCCAGCGTGCGTGGGTTTTGTCATAAAAGATAGATGGGCTTCTGTATCGGCGGTGCGCTAAGTACATGTGTATCGTAACAGAATATCTGTCCTGTTTTGTTGTTCTATGCATTAAAAAAACCATTTCTTTTGATGGGGATTCCAACATCATGTCAACAACTTATGTCATTTTAATTTAGTCAATCGTATGTATTTCGTCTGTCAGAGCTAGATAGATATGTGTGTTTTTTCTCAACACCATAACATGTGCATGCTCAGTTTTGGTCGGTTTTTGTGACCACCACAGAGGAGGTCATTTTGTTGGTCAGTTAGTTAGTCAGTGCATTAGTTTGCTCGATGTTCAGGTAAAGAACTTTAAAAGTTCAGAACGGATTCTGATAAAATGTTGTGCTATGTCAGGGTTTCAACCAAGGAACAATCCATTACATTTGGAGATCACCAATTATCTCGTTTTGGAAGTACAAACATAAACAGAAATTCCATCGCACACACAGTGAGCCCAGCACGGCACCACAGCCACAGGGCGGCCTAATGTTAGCCTCTCCCTCGCCTCACATGAGATCAGGTACAGTGTGCTTGAATGTCATCTGCTGCGGTCACCGCGTGATGTTCAGCTTGTCCGGCACGCAGTTCTTGCAGGGGGAAAAGTATCGCTCACCAGAGGCAGTGACGGGAGGGCTGCCTGCATAGCACCCTCCTGGGGGTCAGGGGTGAGAATAGACCCTCCTGCAGGTAAGGGGTGAGAATAGACCCTCCTGTGGGTCAGAGGTAAGAATGGACCTTCCTGTAGGCCAAGGGTAAGAATAGACCCTCCTGGGTGTCAGGGGTAAGAATAGACCCTCCTGTGGGTCAGGGGTAAGAATAGACCCTCCTGGGGGTCAGGGGTGAGAATGGACTCGCTGCGTCTTCGTGTGCCGTTCTGATGAGGTGACTATCTGAGGAAATTGAGGCCTGCTCTCACTTTAACCACTTCTAGTGATATTCGAGATCAATGGCTTTGCGTAGCCTGCAAAGGTTGATAGGCCGTAAAACTTCATTGCTTCATTCGTTCCTTCCTTCATTCGTTCGTTCATTCATTCATTCATTCGTTCATTCGTTCGTTCATTCATTCATTCATTCATCCATTCATTCATTCATTCATTCATTCATTCATTCATTCATTCATTCATTCATTCATTCATTCTTATTTTCCGAAACTAAAGAACTTATCAGAGAACTCCCGTGTCTAAGAACTGTCATACAAAGTAAGTTTCTGAGACCATCACCGACCAGGAACTCTGGCAGGGGTCCCAGCAGGAGCCATTGTCCAGCAGGCAGCCAGGAGCCCATTGTCCAGCAGGCAGCCAGGAGCCCATTGTCCAGCATGAGCCCATTGTCCAGCAGACTGCCAGGAGCCATTGTCCAGCAGGCAGCCAGGAGCCCATTGTCCAGCAGGCTGCCAGGAGCCCATTGTCCAGCAGGACCCATTGTCCAGCATGAGCCCATTGTCCAGCAGGCTGCCAGGAGCCCATTGTCCAGCAGGCAGCCGGGAGCCCATTGTCCAGCAGGCTGCCAGGAGCCCATTGTCCAGCATGAGCCCATTGTCCAGCAGGCTGCCAGGAGCCCATTGTCCAGCATGAGCCCATTGTCCAGCAGGCTGCCAGGAGCCCATTGTCCAGCAGGCTGCCAGGAGCCCATTGTCCAGCAGGCAGCCAGGAGCCCATTGTCCAGCATGAGCCCATTGTCCAGCAGGCTGCCAGGAGCCCATTGTCCAGCATGAGCCCATTGTCCAGCAGGCTGCCAGGAGCCCATTGTCCAGCAGGCTGCCAGGAGCCCATTGTCCAGCAGGCTGCCAGGAGCCCATTGTCCAGCAGGCTGCCAGGAGCCCATTGTCCAGCAGGCAGCCAGGAGCCCATTGTCCAGCAGGCTGCCAGGAGCCCATTGTCCAGCAGGCTGCCAGGAGCCCATTGTCCAGCAGGCTGCCAGGAGCCCATTGTCCAGCAGGCTGCCAGGAGCCCATTGTCCAGCAGGCTGCCAGGAGCCCATTGTCCAGCAGGCTGCCAGGAGCCCATTGTCCAGCAGGCAGCCAGGAGCCCATTGTCCAGCAGGCAGCCAGGAGCCCATTGTCCAGCATGAGCCCATTGTCCAGCAGGCAGCCAGGAGCCCATTGTCCAGCAGGCAGCCAGGAGCCCATTGTCCAGCAGGCTGCCAGGAGCCCATTGTCCAGCAGGCTGCCAGGAGCCATTGTCCAGCAGGCAGCCAGGAGCCCATTGTCCAGCAGGCAGCCAGGAACCCATTGTCCAGCAGGCTGCCAGGAGCCCATTGTCCAGCAGGCTGCCAGGAGCCCATTGTCCAGCAGGCTGCCAGGAGCCCATTGTCCAGCAGGCTGCCAGAAGCCCATTGTCCAGCACGCTGCCAGGAGCCATTGTCCAGCATGAGCCCATTGTCCAGCATGAGCCCATTGTCCAGCAGGCTGCCAGGAGCGCACTGTCCAGCAGGCAGCCAGGAGCCCATTGTCCAGCAGGCAGCCAGGAGCCCATTGTCCAGCAGGCAGCCAGGAGCCCATTGTCCAGCAGGCTGCCAGGAGCCCATTGTCCAGCAGGCTGCCAGGAGCCCATTGTCCAGCAGGACCCATTGTCCAGCATGAGCCCATTGTCCAGCAGGCAGCCAGGAGCCCATTGTCCAACAGGCAGCCAGGAGCCCATTGTCCAGCAGGCTGCCAGGAGCCCATTGTCCAGCAGGCAGCCAGGAGCCCATTGTCCAGCAGGCTGCCAGGAGCCCATTGTCCAGCAGGCAGCCAGGAGCCCATTGTCCAGCATGAGCCCATTGTCCAGCAGGCAGCCAGGAGCCCATTGTCCAGCAGGCAGCCAGGAGCCCATTGTCCAGCAGGCTGCCAGGAGCCCATTGTCCAGCAGGCTGCCAGGAGCCATTGTCCAGCAGGCAGCCAGGAGCCCATTGTCCAGCAGGCAGCCAGGAACCCATTGTCCAGCAGGCTGCCAGGAGCCCATTGTCCAGCAGGCTGCCAGGAGCCCATTGTCCAGCAGGCTGCCAGGAGCCCATTGTCCAGCAGGCTGCCAGAAGCCCATTGTCCAGCACGCTGCCAGGAGCCATTGTCCAGCAGGAGCCCATTGTCCAGCAGGCTGCCAGGAGCCCATTGTTCAGCAGGCAGCCAGGAGCCCATTGTCCAGCAGGCAGCCAGGAGCCTATTGTCCAGCAGGCTGCCAGGAGCCCATTGTCCAGCAGGCTGCCAGGAGCCCATTGTCCAGCAGGCAGCCAGGAGCCCATTGTCCAGCAGGCAGCCAGGAGCCCATTGTCTAGCAGGCTGCCAGGAGCCATTGTCCAGCAGGCAGCCAGGAGCCCATTGTCCAGCAGGCAGCCAGGAGCCCATTGTCCAGCAGGCAGCCAGGAGCCCATTGTCCAGCAGGCAGCCAGGAGCCCATTGTCCAGCAGGCAGCCAGGAGCCCATTGTCCAGCAGGCAGCCAGGAGCCCATTGTCCAGCATGAGCCCATTGTCCAGCAGGCAGCCAGGAGCCCATTGTCCAGCAGGCAGCCAGGAGCCCATTGTCCAGCAGGCTGCCAGGAGCCCATTGTCCAGCAGGCTGCCAGGAGCCCATTGTCCAGCAGGCTGCCAGGAGCCCATTGTCCAGCAGGCTGCCAGGAGCCCATTGTCCAGCAGGCTGCCAGGAGCCCATTGTCCAGCAGGAGCCCATTGTCCAGCAGGCTGCCAGGAGCCCATTGTCCAGCAGGCTGCCAGGAGCCCATTGTCCAGCATGAGCCCATTGTCCAGCAGGCTGCCAGGAGCCCACTGTCCAGCAGGCAGCCAGGAGCCCATTGTCCAGCAGGCAGCCAGGAGCCCATTGTCCAGCAGGCAGCCAGGAGCCCATTGTCCAGCAGGCTGCCAGAAGCCCATTGTCCAGCAGGCTGCCAGAAGCCATTGTCCAGCAGGCTGCCAGGAGCCATTGTCCAGCAGGCTGCCAGGAGCCATTGTCCAGCAGGCTGCCAGGAGCCCATTGTCCAGCAGTCTGCCAGGAGCCCATTGTCCAGCAGGCAGCCAGGAGCCCATTGTCCAGCAGGCTGCCAGGAGCCCACTGTCCAGCAGGCTGCCAGAAGCCCATTGTCCAGCAGGCTGCCTGAA
>JAWQFJ010019346.1:0-10166 GCA_034096865.1 Theodoxus fluviatilis | reverse complement strand
TTACATAATGGTACATTTAGGCGAGAAGTTTAGTTGAAATCCTCGTGGTGGGCTTTTCTCTTGAGGCTGGGCCATCTGGGGTATCAGTGGAAACTGTACGACCTGTTGAGTTGGTACTTGTTGCGTTGGTGCCTGTTGCAACCTCCAATCATCATGAATTTGTTGGAGTTTGCCTAATAGCTCTCCATGTTGGGCAAGCTGAACCCTCTTTGTGTCCTCTCGGTGTTGTTTTCCTTCTTTAGTATAGGTCCTAACTTCCTCATGCATTCCTTTTACTTCCTTCAGGATGTCTTTCAAGGTCTTGCCTGGCGGCTGCAGTACAATGCAATGCAGTACAGTACAATGCAATGCAGTACAGTACAATGCAATGCAGTGCAATGCCATGCCATGCCAAACAATTCAATACAATATATTTCTACTGCAGGTAACACAAAATTCCATTGGTCAGAGAGGGAAGGGGAGAGAGAGAGAGAGAGAGAGAGAGAGAGAGAGAGAGAGAGAGAGAGAGAGAGAGAGAGAGAGAGAGAGAGAGAGAGAGGCAGGCAGGCAGGCAGGCAGGCAGACAGACAGACAGAGACAGAGAGATAGAAAGAGAGAGAGACAGACAGAAAAACAGACAGAGTGACAGACAGACAGACAGACACACATGCAGACAGACAGACACACAGACAGACAGACACAGAGAGAGAGAGAGTGAGTGAGAGAGACAGAGACAGACAGACACAGAGAAATTCACAGAGAGAGAGAGAGAGAGATGGACAGAGAGACAGAGAGAGAGAGAAAGAGACAGAAAGAGAGACAGAGAGAGAGACAGGGAGAGAGATAGAAAGAAAGAGACAGACAGACACACAGACATACAAACAGACAGACACACACACACAGACAGAATCTAAGATATTTTAGAAGCCTTTGAAGAAGTTGATATGAAGTTTAGAGCAGGGGTTGGAACTGTGTACTGTGAACCTTAGTTTAAAATATATTCAAAGGCTTTTTGAATATTTTACTAAAATCTATATCAAATGAGGTTTTGACTAGACCAGTTGAAAATCTCATAGAATCCAAACATCATCATCATCATTATCATCATTTCTCTCCTCTTCCTCCTCCTCCTCCAGCTCCTCCTTCTCCTCGTACTACTACTACTACTACTCCTCCTCCTCCTTCTCCTCTTCCTCCTCCTCATCATCATCTTCGTCGTCTTCGTCGTCTTCAGCGTTTTCGTCTTGCCTAGTCCAGACCTGCCAACCCACCATCATGCCAAAGAGTAGCATCCAGAGCTATTTGGAGTAGCATTGAAGAAATAGGCGTAGCGGAGGTTGGGGGGGGGGGGGGGGGGGGGATGAGGCTGTGAAGGCGGCGCGATAAGCTGTACCGGCGGCGTGAAAGCGAGGGGGGGTGTGTGTGTGTGTTAAAGAGTTACACCTGTGAAGGCGGCGCGATAAGCTGAACCGGCGGCGTGAAAGTGGGGGGGGGGGGGGGGGGAATTCTCCATCAAGGTCAAAAGTTCAAGCACGCGGGAAAAGCGTAGTTTTTACAGACGAGCGTAGCAGCGTAGCAAGCATGTCGAAAGTGTAGCACTTGGCAGGTCTGCTAGTCACACCCACACCTGCCTAGTCACACCCACACCTGCCTAGCCACACCCACACCTGCCTAGTCACACCCACACCTGCCTAGTCACACCCACACCTGCCTAGTCACACCCACACCTGCCTAGTCACACCCACACCTGCCTTGTCACACCCACACCTGCCTTGTCACACCCACACCTGCCTTGTCACACCCACACCTGCCTTGTCACACCCACACCTGCCTTGTCACACCCACACCTGCCTTGTCACACCACACCAAGATACCCACACCTGCCTTGTCACAACCACACCAAGATACCCACACCTGCCTTGTCACAACCACACCAAGATACCCACACCTGCCTTGTCACAACCACACCAAGATACCCACACCTGCCTTGTCACAACCACACCAAGATACCCACACCTGCCTTGTCACACCCACACCAAGATACCCACACCTGCCTTGTCACACCCACACCAAGATACCCACACCTGCCTTGTCACACCCACACCTGCCTTGTCACACCCACACCAAGATACCCACACCTGCCTTGTCACACCCACACCAAGATACCCACACCTGCCTTGTCACAACCACACCAAGATACCCACACCTGCCTTGTCACAACCACACCAAGATACCCACACCTGCCTTGTCACACCCACACCTGCCTTGTCACACCCACACCAAGATACCTACACCTGCCTTGTCACACCCACACCAAGATACCCACACCTGCCTTGTCACACCCACACCTGCCTTGTCACACCCACACCAAGATACCCACACCTGCCTTGTCACAACCACACCAAGATACCCACACCTGCCTTGTCACAACCACACCAAGATACCCACACCTGCCTTGTCACAACCACACCAAGATACCCACACCTGCCTTGTCACAACCACACCAAGATACCCACACCTGCCTTGTCACAACCACACCAAGATACCCACACCTGCCTTGTCACAACCACACCAAGATACCCACACCTGCCTTGTCACAACCACACCAAGATACCCACACCTGCCTTGTCACAACCACACCAAGATACCCACACCTGCCTTGTCACACAAGCCACACCACCCAAGATACCCACACCTGCCTTGTCACAACCACACCAAGATACCCACACCTGCCTTGTCACACCCACACCTGCCTTGTCACACCCACACCAAGATACCCACACCTGCCTTGTCACAACCACACCAAGATACCCACACCTGCCTTGTCACACCCACACCATGATACCCACACCTGCCTTGTCACACCCACACCAAGATACCCACACCTGCCTTGTCACACCCACACCAAGATACCCACACCTGCCTTGTCACACCCACACCTGCCTTGTCACAACCACACCAAGATACCCACACCTGCCTTGTCACAACCACACCAAGATACCCACACCTGCCTTGTCACACCCACACCAAGATACCCACACCTGCCTTGTCACACCCACACCTGCCTTGTCACACCCACACCTGCCTTGTCACACCCACACCAAGATACCCACACCTGCCTTGTCACACCCACACCAAGATACCCACACCTGCCTTGTCACAACCACACCAAGATACCCACACCTGCCTTGTCACACCCACACCTGCCTTGTCACACCCACACCAAGATACCTACACCTGCCTTGTCACAACCACACCTGCCTTGTCACACCCACACCTGCCTTGTCACAACCACACCAAGATACCCACACCTGCCTTGTCACACCCACACCTGCCTTGTCACACCCACACCAAGATACCCACACCTGCCTTGTCACACCCACACCTGCCTTGTCACAACCACACCAAGATACCCACACCTGCCTTGTCACACCCACACCAAGATACCCACACCTGCCTTGTCACACCCACACCAAGATACCCACACCTGCCTTGTCACACCCACACCAAGATACCTACACCTGCCTTGTCACACCCACACCAAGATACCCACACCTGCCTTGTCACACCCACACCTGCCTTGTCACACCCACACCAAGATACCCACACCTGTCTTGTCACACCCACACTAAGATACCCACACCTGCCTTGTCACACCCACACCAAGATACCTACACCTGCCTTGTCACACCCACACCTGCCTTGTCACACCCACACCAAGATACCCACACCTGCCTTGTCACACCCACACCAAGATACCCACACCTGTCTTGTCACACCCACACCAAGATACCCACACCTGCCTTGTCACAACCACACCAAGATACCCACACCTGCCTTGTCACACCCACACCAAGATACCCACACCTGCCTTGTCACAACCACACCAAGATACCCACACCTGCCTTGTCACACCCACACCAAGATACCCACACCTGCCTTGTCACAACCACACCAAGATACCCACACCTGCCTTGTCACAACCACACCAAGATACCCACACCTGCCTTGTCACACCCACACCAAGATACCCACACCTGCCTTGTCACACCCACACCAAGATACCCGCACCTGCCTTGTCACAACCACACCAAGATACCCACACCTGCCTTGTCACACCCACACCAAGATACCCACACCTGCCTTGTCACAACCACACCAAGATACCCACACCTGCCTTGTCACACCCACACCAAGATACCCACACCTGCCTTGTCACACCCACACCAAGATACCCGCACCTGCCTTGTCACACCCACACCAAGATACCCACACCTGCCTTGTCACAACCACACCAAGATACCCACACCTGCCTTGTCACAACCACACCAAGATACCCGCACCTGCCTTGTCACAACCACACCAAGATACCCGCACCTGCCTTGTCACACCCACACCAAGATACCCGCACCTGCCTTGTCACAACCACACCAAGATACCCGCACCTGCCTTGTCACACCCACACCAAGATACCCGCACCTGCCTTGTCACAACCACACCAAGATACCCGCACCTGCCTTGTCACAACCACACCAAGATACCCACACCTGCCTTGTCACACCCACACCAAGATACCCGCACCTGCCTTGTCACACCCACACCAAGATACCCGCACCTGCCTTGTCACACCCACACCAAGATACCCACACCTGCCTTGTCACAACCACACCAAGATACCCACACCTGCCTTGTCACACCCACACCAAGATACCCGCACCTGCCTTGTCACACCCACACAAAGATACCCGCACCTGCCTTGTCACACCCACACCAAGATACCCACACCTGCCTTGTCACAACCACACCAAGATACCCACACCTGCCTTGTCACAACCACACCAAGATACCCACACCTGCCTTGTCACAACCACACCAAGATACCCACACCTGCCTTGTCACACCCACACCAAGATACCCGCACCTGCCTTGTCACACCCACACCAAGATACCCACACCTGCCTTGTCACACCCACACCAAGATACCCGCACCTGCCTTGTCACACCCACACCAAGATACCCGCACCTGCCTTGTCACACCCACACCAAGATACCCACACCTGCCTTGTCACAACCACACCAAGATACCTACACCTGCCTTGTCACACCCACACCAAGATACCTACACCTGCCTTGTCACAACCACACCAAGATACCTACACCTGCCTTGTCACACCCACACCAAGATACCTACACCTGCCTTGTCACAACCACACCAAGATACCCACACCTGCCTTGTCACAACCACACCTGCCTTGTCACACCCACACCAAGATACCTACACCTGCCTTGTCACACCCACACCAAGATACCTACACCTGCCTTGTCACAACCACACCAAGATGCACCTGCCTTGTCACAACCACACCTGCCTTGTCACAACCACACCTGCCTTGTCACACCCACACCAAGATACCCACACCAACCACACCTGCCTTGTCACACCCACACCAAGATACCCACACCTGCCTTGTCACAACCACACCATGATACCCACACCTGTCTTGTCACACCCACACCAAGATACCCACACCTGTCTTGTCACAACCACACCAAGATACCTACACCTGCCTTGTCACACCCACACCAAGATACCCACACCTGCCTTGTCACACCCACACCTGCCTTGTCACACCCACACCAAGATACCTACAACTGTCTTGTCACAACCACACCAAGATACCCACACCTGCCTTGTCACACCCACACCAAGATACCCACACCTGCCTTGTCACACCCACACCTGCCTTGTCACACCCACACCAAGATACCCACACCTGCCTTGTCACACCCACACCAAGATACCCACACCTGCCTTGTCACACCCACACCAAGATACCCACACCTGCCTTGTCACACCCACACCAAGATACCCACACCTGCCTTGTCACACCCACACCTGCCTTGTCACACCCACACCAAGATACCCACACCTACCTTGTCACACCCACACCAAGATACCCACACCTGCCTTGTCACACCCACACCAGATACACACACCTGCCTTGTCACACCACACCTGCCTTGTCACACCCACACCAAGATACCCACACCTGCCTTGTCACAACCACACCAAGATACCCACACCTGCCTTGTCACAACCACACCAAGATACCCACACCTGCCTTGTCACAACCACACCAAGATACCCACACCTGCCTTGTCACAACCACACCAAGATACCCACACCTGCCTTGTCACACCCACACCAAGATACCCACACCTGCCTTGTCACAACCACACCAAGATACCCACACCTGCCTTGTCACAACCACACCAAGATACCCACACCTGCCTTGTCACAACCACACCAAGATACCCACACCTGCCTTGTCACAACCACACCAAGATACCCACACCTGCCTTGTCACAACCACACCAAGATACCCACACCTGCCTTGTCACAACCACACCAAGATACCCACACCTGCCTTGTCACAACCACACCAAGATACCCACACCTGCCTTGTCACAACCACACCAAGATACCCACACCTGCCTTGTCACAACCACACCAAGATACCCACACCTGCCTTGTCACAACCACACCAAGATACCCACACCTGCCTTGTCACAACCACACCAAGATACCCACACCTGCCTTGTCACAACCACACCAAGATACCCACACCTGCCTTGTCACAACCACACCAAGATACCCACACCTGCCTTGTCACAACCACACCAAGATACCCACACCTGCCTTGTCACACACCACAAAACCCAAGATACCCACACCTGCCTTGTCACACCCACACCAAGATACCCACACCTGCCTTGTCACAACCACACCAAGATACCCACACCTGCCTTGTCACAACCACACCAAGATACCCACACCTGCCTTGTCACACCCACACCTGCCTTGTCACAACCACACCAAGATACCCACACCTGCCTTGTCACACCCACACCAAGATACCCACACCTGCCTTGTCACACCCACACCTGCCTTGTCACACCCACACCATGATACCCACACCTGCCTTGTCACACCCACACCTGCCTTGTCACACCCACACCTGCCTTGTCACACCCACACCTGCCTTGTCACACCCACACCAAGATACCCACACCTGCCTTGTCACACCCACACCTGCCTTGTCACAACCACACCAAGATACCCACACCTGCCTTGTCACAACCACACCATGATACTCACACTTGACCTGCCCCGTCTCCTGCTATCATTGGACATCCGTCGGTGCCTCCTGGTGGATTGGGAGCGGGAACGTGACCTTGACGCTGTATCCTGCAACGACAGGTGGGAACGACCCCCAAAATACACCAGAATATAAGTCAAGGCACTGGCAGAGCTGTCAAAGGAGACAACGCGGGCATGGCTGCAAACTCTACAAACTGGTGCTCAAGAGCATTCATTAGCTGCCCCCTTCCTCACCAAAAACACAAACTGCAAAGATGCACCTGCACTCAAAGCCCTGAGAGGAAAAACATACTGAAAGGTAGTATGCATTAACATATGCACAAAATCCTATCAAGGTGTACTTAAAATTCAGGAAACAAAAACTGATTGTCTGCAACCAAAAAATGTTTTAACATCATGAAAATGAATCTCGTGTCACAAATATGCTGCAAAGGTCGCAAAGATTCAAGATGGAAATAGGAGAAAGAGAGACAAAGAACAGAGTGACAGCCTACCAGCATACAGCGGAACATTTACCTACAACTGTACCATGGAGCTGTGCAGGAGAAAACCGACTGACTACATGAATCCGAAAAGGAAACGTAAGTAGCAAAAGGAAGACACCTCACTTGGACAGAGGGAATGCCAAAAGCAGAGCAGACAGGGGACAGGGCCAGGCACAACAGGGACAGACAGGAAGAAAAAGTAACAAGAAGGGCAAAGCCCATACGACTCACATGCTTGACCTTGACCTTTATATGACCTTGACCTTCAGATGACCTTCAAGGTCAAGGTCAAACAACTAAACCTACCAATGACATCATACACAAAGAAATGCTTTACACATTTTTCCTACCAAAATACATGTGACCTTGACCCAAGGTCAAGGTCATCCAAGGTCATGCAACACAAAGCTGTTAATTCAAGACATAGGAAGCACAATGGTGCTTATTGGCACTTTCTACCATGAGATATAGTCACTTTTAGTGGTTCACTACCCCATTTTGGTCACATTTCATAAGGGTCAAAGTGACCTTGACCTTGATGATATGTGAACAAATGTGTCTCATGATGAAAGTATAACATGTGCCCCACATAATTATTAAGTTTGAAACAGTTATCTTCCATAGTTCAGGGTCAAGGTCACTTCAAAATATGTATACAATCCAACTTTGAAGAGCTCCTGTGTCCTTGACTTTGAAGCAAGGTCAACCAAACTGGTATCAAAAGATAGGGCTTGCTTTGACCTATATACCACTTGTAGCTAAGGTCGCCATTCTCAATAACCTGGGAGAAAATTGGGACAATGTGAAAAATGACTGTTTTTGAGACCACATTTATGGCTCCTGTGACCTTGACCTTGAAGCAAGGTCAAGTCACTATGTATGTTTTTTGAGGCCTTGTCATCATACACCATCATGCCACACTTGGTGTTGATAGACTTAATAGTCTCCGAGAAAAATCCAACGTTTAAGTTTTTTACGCCCGGACGCCTGGACGGACGGACGCCCGGACGGACGGACGGACGAAACGGCTCAGTACATAGACTCACTTTTGCTTCGCATGTGAGTCAAAAATGGTCAGTTATTAATATAATTGGTGATTTTAGTTGTCATGAAACTTTGTTTTGTGATTTAATGCCATTTTCTTGTCATCATCGACCCAATGGTTACCGCTGAGTGCGGGTAAGTTGATTGATCTCTCATTGACTCGATGATCCTGAATTTTCGGTCTTCGCCAGATCAGGGAAACGAAATTGTCAATTCAAGCCAGAACTAAACAGGTATCTGCTGCCACTCATTCGTGCTTTACATGAAACATTATATCAAACTAGTTTGATCGTCTGCTGGCGTAGTGGCTACGGTTCGATCGTGTTCGTCTGCTCGGTACGTACGGTGTGGTTTGTTTACTTATCTTCTGTGGGTTTTGTGCAGAAATTATACGTTATAATAATCTATTATGAGTATTTTCGAGTAGATTTTGATCTAATTAAACTTTTTGCCATCCTTTTGCCACGATCTAGCGATAATCACTCCTCAACACAGACCCGAAACATACCTCGACATATAGCACCGGAAGTTTTCTAACCTACCATCATGGCGCAGCTGCTAATTACCATATGACCCCTAGTGAACTCTTGCCCGGGCATTTAGACGAAGACAGCAGCGTCGTCGAAAAACAGCCTCACTCAGATGCGCTTAGCTCGTGGCAGTGAAATAAAGACAAGGACCGCGTCCAACTGATCGAAATGCAATTTATCTGAAGTGTGCACGAGAAAAGACAGAAGAAGTATCATAAATGACAAGTCTTGGGATGTCGAAATCAATCCGATTTGAGGATAATAGTCAATCATAGAGCGTCCTCCACCAACTTGGCTTTGGACTAATTGGTGGGTAAATGAGGGTGCGCGCGCAACACAAGAAAGTGTATCTGTTATGTCGAATAGAACAGCAGCCGAATTTCTTTGCTGTGAACGAATGGGTCAGAGTAGAGGTCCATTGCTGCCTGGTCAGGAATCTGCGGGGGGGGGGGGGGGGGGGGGGGGGGGGCAATCTTTTTTTAGCAAGCCAAGCGGGGGGGGGGGGGGGGGGGGGGGGGAATTCTCCATCAAGGTCAAAAGTTCAAGCACGCGGGAAAAGCGTAGTTTTTACAGACGAGCGTAGCAGCGTAGCAAGCATGTCGAAAGTGTAGCACTTGGCAGGTCTGCTAGTCACACCCACACCTGCCTAGTCACACCCACACCTGCCTAGCCACACCCACACCTGCCTAGTCACACCCACACCTGCCTAGTCACACCTGCCTAGTCACACCCACACCTGCCTTGTCACACCCACACCTGCCTTGTCACACCCACACCTGCCTTGTCACACCCACACCTGCCTTGTCACACCCACACCTGCCTTGTCACACCCACACCTGCCTTGTCACACCCACACCTGCCTTGTCACACCCACACCATGATACTCACACCTGCCTAGTCACACCCACACCTGCCTTGTCACACCCACACCTGCCTTGTCACACCCACACCTGCCTTGTCACACCC
>JAWQFJ010019345.1:0-17838 GCA_034096865.1 Theodoxus fluviatilis | reverse complement strand
GGCTGAGGCGCTTTCAATAAAGTTCAGTTCAGTTCTCTCTTTTCCTCCCCACACCCACCCCCACCCTCACCCCCCAACCTCCCCCTCGGCAACGCATTATGATATAATATTTGCACTGCAAAGATGGTACGCACATTTGCTTCTCCTCTCGATTCACGCGCCACATTTGCACAACTAACACAATAAAAAAAAACGCAATGAAAAAGGGTACTTCGATTGTAGGACAATGATCGCATTGCAAAGTGGTTTTATGTACAAACATTCTTTCTGTGCGACTGCATGGCGTCTTTCAATTGACCTTGAGGAACGACAATCACCAAAATCGTAGAACTGCCGTCAGAAAAAGGTGCAGAAGAAACATGTCGTTTACATCTAGTGTTGCGTTGCTGTGCTAACTCCGTTTGGATTGCAGGCCCTTTCCAAGTAACAGGCAGCAGTGAAGAAAAAGTGTTTACATCTAGTGTTGCGTTGCTGTGCTAACTCCGTTCGGAGTGAAGGCCCTTTCCAAGTAACAGGCAGCAGTGAAGAAAAAGTGGCACTCTTCGGACGTATGTCGCGGCAGTTGAGCGATTCTTTGGGTGAGTGGGGGTGGGGAGGGGGTGGGGAGTGGGGGTGGGGAGGGGGTGGGGAGTGGGGGTGGGGAGTGGGGGTGGGGAGGGGGTGGGGAGTGGGGTGGCTTGGGGGGCGTTGTCCCATAAGGCCGTCAGCATGTGTGGGAAGCGCTTCTTTCTCTACGCGGAAAGTGAACCCGTTCTGCGGTCTCTCTCTTACAAGCTGGCATTCCCAGAAGTCTATGACCGCAACTTAACGTGGTTTTGCCTGGACAGGCCTGTGACTGATTTCTCAACCAGGACCTGCATGCTTACATAGAGCTGCCCACATCTGTACAGAGTCCTGCATGCTTACATAGAACTGCCCACGTCTGCAGTCCTGATAATTAAATCCAGATTCTTCCCGTCCCAGGGATAGAACCACGGTACTGCGCCTCGCACATCATCCAACCCCAAAGCATGCTCGCCCATCTCCGCCTGTCTAAAGACATGGTTTCAACAAGCGAGTAGAGACTGAGGGGCTGACCATGTACTCATGCAAGAGGGGAGAGAACTGCGGGATAGGCTGCCAGGAACTGGTATATATATTGTAGACAAGTTGGAAGAGAAGGGAAGTTCCTGTCCGTAGCACGACAAAGGCCCGTGCTACAGCGTCTTGCATGCTCCCAGACATGGCATCGCCAGCACGCCCAGGCAACGCCACGCCACGAGCCCCCGGTGGCCATGGCGCACAGCCGCTGTGTGCCGTCTTTGGACTCGAGTTCCTCCCTCCCTTCCCGTCCTTGCTTGGCATTTTCCGTGCTCCAAGCCCTGGACACTTGCTTGGCATTTTCCGTGCTCCAAGCCCTGGACACTTGCTTGGCATTTTTCGTGCTGCAATCCCTGGACACTTGCTTGGCATTTTCCGTGCTTAAATCCCTGGACACTTGCTTGGCAATTTCCGTGCTCCAAGCCCTGGACACTTGCTTGGCATTTTCCGTGCTTAAATCCCTGGACACTTGCTTGGCATTTGGACACTTGCTTGGCATTTTCCGTGCTCCAATCCCTGGACACTTGCTTGGCATTTTCCGTGCTCCAATCCCTGGACACTTGCTTGGCATTTTCCGTGCTCCAATCCCTGGACACTTGCTTGGCATTTTCCGTGCTCCAAGCCCTGGACACTTGCTTGGCATTTTCCGTGCTCCAATCCCTGGACACTTGCTTGGCATTTTCCGTGCTCCAATCCCTGGACACTTGCTTGGCATTTTCCGTGCTTAAATCCCTGGACACTTGCTTGGCATTTTCCGTGCTTAAATCCCTGGACACTTGCTTGGCATTTTCCGTGCTCCAAGCCCTGGACACTTGCTTGGCATTCTCCATGCTCCAAGCCCTGGACACTTGCTTGGCATTCTCCATGCTCCAAGCCCTGGACACTTGCTTGGCATTTTCCGTGCTGCAAGCTCTGGACACTTGCTTGGCATTTTCCGTGCTCCAAGCCCTGGACACTTGCTTGGCAATTTCCGTGCTCCAAGCCCTGGACACTTGCTTGGCATTCTCCATGCTCCAAGCCCTGGACACTTGCTTGGCATTTTCCATGCTCCAAGCCCTGGACACTTGCTTGGCATTTTCCGTGCTGCAAGCTCTGGACACTTGCTTGGCATTTTCCGTGCTCCAAGCCCTGGACACTTGCTTGGCAATTTCCGTGCTCCAAGCCCTGGACACTTGCTTGGCATTCTCCGTGCTCCAAGCCCTCGACATTTGGACCTGTATTCTAGCAACTTACATGCATTTGTCCCATGAATAATTCATCGTGGACACTTTTTTCCTTGAAATATTGAAAATTAAAATGCACCACCTCATCAGACGTGTTAATTGTGTGTATGTTTATCGACTCACTAAAGCTGAAGGAAAATCGTCTTTACCACGCATGATCAATCACCCCACGAATGTATTTAATCCTCATCGCACTAACGGGACTAAGTTTTATGAGAATTTATTTCCCTGACGAGTTTTAGTACTAGGAGAACATGCGGGGTTTTTTCTGTTTCAAAGCACACTTTTAATTGCAGTTAATTATGTACTTTATCTTGTTATTGATATATTTTTCTAGTTGAATTGTTGAGCTCGGCCTGTATGCCATTGCTTTGAGTTTGGATGATTTTCACAGTTCAAAACAAGATGGCCACCTATCGCCGTAGCATTTGACAAAACAATCAAAGCGAGGTCAGGTTCACGGAGACGTAACTGTCCCAGCCCCCGGATGTGAGTACACGTTTTTTAACCTCTCGCGCCTGAATAAGATTTGTAGGTCGAAAAATCACACTTTTTATTTTTCTTGTATCCCACTGTCTCCATGTTAACGTGTCTCGGTTTTAACTGGTCTCCGTTTAAACACCTCTCCATTTTAATGTATCTCCATTTTAACTTCTCTCCATTTACATATATCTCCATTTTTACTTGTCTCCATTTTAACTTATCTCCTTCTTGTTTCCGTTTTAACTTGTCTCTGTTTTAACTCGTCTTTGTTTTAAATCGTCTCAATTTGACTCATCTCCATTTCAATTTGTCTCGATTTTAAATTCTCTTTGTTTTAATTTGTCTCCATTTAAACTCGCCTCCATTTTAACACGTATCCATTTTAATTTGTCTCAGTTTTAAAAGGACCAAGAGGTCTGGCTCGCGTCGCTTGGATTGAGTTGATTTTGTTACCTTTGTTTCATCTGCTCTTTGAATTGGAGAAATCAACGACACAAAGGAAATTGATTAAAAGACATTGTTGCGATATCCAAGACTGAATTACAGACTACTTCCATCGTTATGTTTCTCTCCAATCCCACGTGCTGCGTGACGTATTCGAAAGAGATTTGCTCAAGCAGCAGCAGTTGTAAACTATACAGAATGTTGATGTATCACATCAAACATCAGCAATTGGTATTTTTCTTTCAATAGCATGCTCAACATTAATAATAACTTTGAATCGGTCCCAATTCTTTCCAAGGACAGGCATAGTGGAACGCTTGCAAATCCACGAATCTTCACGTTCATTATATTTCCATTTCCTTCCATAGCTCTTGACCTGGAGACGGCACTGCTCTCGCTCTGTGTAGCGTGGACTCCTGACTCACCCAATCTCGCTCTGTGTAGCGTGGACTCCTGTCTCACCCAATCTCGCTCTGTGTAGCGTGGACTCCTGTCTCACCCAATCTCGCTCTGTGTAGCGTGGACTCCTGTCTCACCCAATCTCGCTCTGTGTAGCGTGGACTCCTGACTCACCCAATCTCGCTCTGTGTAGCGTGGACTCCTGTCTCACCCAATCTCGCTCTCTGTAGCGTGGACTCCTGTCTCACCCAATCTCGCTCTGTGTAGCGTGGACTCCTGACTCACCCAATCTCGCACTGTGTAGCGTGGACTCCTGACTCACCCAATCTCGCTCTGTGTAGCGTGGACTCCTGACTCACCCAATCTCGCTCTGTGTAGCGTGGACTCCTGTCTCACCCAATCTCGCTCTGTGTAGCGTGGACTCCTGACTCACCCAAAATGCCTTGTTTACATTTCTAGAACGTGCGCGATAAACTCAGACACGCACGGCTCTGGTGAGCGGGTCGTAAATTCTACGCAGATGGCGTGAATTCTCGCGTATCAGACGAACAAATCCCCCCCAAAAATTCACACGCATCAATCTTTTCAGATGGCTCGAATATTTTCTTGCAGTGACATGACGCCTGATCAGTGCATGGAACGCGAAGTGAATCGAATGTTGTCCAAGTACACATCCGGGCAAATGCACGTTATTTTGACACCAGGGTATAATACCTTGCGGAAGATTCAGTAACGATTACTACTAAAGGAAAAAGTGTGGTTGTATTTTCGAAAGATGTAAAAGGATGCTGCTGGTAAATGACCGTGTGCTTGTTGATCGAACGTGATTTCTGCAGCAGACAAACATTCCCAGTGTCAGTGTGAGAAAGATGTGCACCCAGACCCCCCATGTGGGGACTATGGGCAACAGACAACTGGCTCGTAATCATGTCATCGTCTTGTGAAAGTGCGCGTTGAAACGAAAGACAAGTGTACCGGTGCAGTGAAAAACTCGTTTGAGCGAGAAGGGACGTGGGACTCTCATCAGACAAACTCCTTGTGGAATCCCTGCGTGTCGCGGCGTCGTCAGGTACCAGCCCCCTGTGGGTCCCCCTGTGGGTCCCCCTGTGGGTCCCCCTGTGGGTCCCCCTGTGGGTCCCCCTGTGGGTCCCCCTGTGGGTCCCCCTGTGGGTCCCCCTGTGGGTCCCCCTGTGGGTTCGGGGTAAGAATTGACCCACCGCGTCTCCCTACGCGATTTGTAAGAGGCGAATAACTAGGGACACCGTGACTTGATTTTCGTTTACTCTAAACTGTTCTAGCGATTTTCGTGCTTGATGGCCTTACATAGCCTACAAGGCTGATAGGCCGTAACACACTATGCACTATCGTCAGGTACCGGTTGCTCACTTCTCCTCGTGTCGTACTGGTTAAACATTTCTTATTATCAACCGATGTTTTCCTGTCGATGAAAGTGATTAGTGAAAGCGTTGTTATCGTTCGTGTCCCTTTGACATCGATCCATGCCATCCTCGACATGCGTGAAGGAGTGAGAGCTTTAGAGGGTAAAGGAGGCAGCTCGTGAAAACACATATATACTAACTGCGACACTAAGTCACACGCACACACACACACACACACACACACACACACAAACACACACACACACACACACACGCACACACACACACGCACACACACACAAACACACACACACACACACACACGCACAAACACGCACACACACACACACATGTATGCACACACACACATGCACGCACACACACATGCACGAGCGCAGACACACATGCGCACGTATACGCGCGCACACACACACGCACACGCACACGCACACACGCACGCACAAACACGCACACACACACACAAACACGCACACACACATACGGACATACACATGCATGAACGCGCACACACACATGCACGCACACACACGCACGCGCGCACACACATGCGCACGTATACGCGCGCGCGCGCGCACGCACACACACACACACAGAGAGGATTGTGCCTCCTCTGAAAGCAGTCATCACACAGGACACACCTCCCCTGAAGACGGAGTGTGGCTTCCTATATGGCGGGGTGTTCAAAAACAGTCACACACAGGACACACCTCCCCTGAAGACGGAGTGTGGCTGCCTATATGGCGGGGTGTTCAAAAACAGTCACACACAGGACACACCTCCCCTGAAGACGGAGTGTGGCTGCCTATATGGCGGGGTGTTCAAAAACAGTCACACACGCAATCATCTCACCCACTTGGGTGATCCTGGGAGTGTTTAGCCCAGGTACGCAACAACAACAACAACAACAACAACAACAACAACAGGACACACCAGGTAGGTGCCACTCATTCCGTCCTCTGTAGCGGAGACGCAAATCACGCCTGCTGGTTTCGTGTGAAATTTGCCGGAATGTTCTGCCAATGGAAGGCATTTTGGATGGCGGTTACTTCGAACATGTCTGTGTACATTTTCACGCTAACGTATGACGTAGTACAACGAGAAAGCCCACCTGGCCTTGATGAGAGAAACATGAAATCATGCGGGGGATGGGAGGTGCCGCTCAAGCGATTAATAGTCTGCGTTCTATTTAATTACCTAGATATTGCACGAAAAACCATCGTGATTTTATTATCCTTGAAAAAGAAAAACTCAAGCTATCTCCGTCATATTGAAAAGAAAGAAAACAAGTTTCATAAATTGAAAAAAAGTGTTCTGTTATTTTCACCTTGTGATGTTTTCAATGCGTTGCTCGGTGCCGCAGGTCAGATTTGTGAGCAAAACGTTTTCAGTATTTGAAATATTTGTCAAAAGCGTGACTCAGCAGCTGCCGGGGTTTTAATGCGGTGCTGGAATGCGCCTTGAGAAAAAACGGGTTTGGCAGAGATTTTGATTTCAATTCATTGCAAGGTGAGCATCGCCCCGAGGCAAGTCAATACAGAAAATGGTGTGTGAATGGAAAGGCATGGAAGGAGGGACTTTCCGTTGCTTCACCCCGTTTCAGTGTTCATGGAGCAGGCCGAATGTGTCGTGTTGTTGTTGTTGTTGTGTGCGTTTAGGCACAAAAACAACCAAGAGCTGATAAGCTTGTCGAGCGCTGTCGGCGACTTGTGTTCACCAAGAGGAGAGCACTCTTGTTTATTATTTGCAATGTAGCTCTACAGCTACAAGCTCACTGTCTACATCTCTCTTCTTTTAAAGTATAAGATGTACATACTATTGGGAGAGTGTGGGATAGACCTTAGATTAAGCACATTAATGAGACTGTTGACTAGCAGGATATTTTGACTGGACTTTCTTACAAGTAGCATGCATTGACATATTAAAGTTATGCTGATATACATGAACTAATTCTTGAGGTAGTTGTCCACTTTGGTTCAGAGCTCTCGGGAGGTGGTCTCGTTTTTTTATAAGTGGAAGGGCTATAGGGCATGCAGAATTAGTACATAGTCTGGTCATTTTTGAATGGGTCACTGATCACATGTCTTTTATACTGTCCACTCTTTTCCTCTGAACTTGGAATTCGGCTTGTGCACTCTTGCACTTCTTCTGGGAGGGGATGCATGGGAAGTTGGTGAGCTGTGAGGCATCTCTCTTGGTGCACTGATATCGGTGGAGGTTGGAGTTGGTGGTGGCTGGGCAGTTGTGGTGTTCCTTGGCTGGATGGGTGGTGGTGGTGGTGCTACTTCATCACCTTCATCATGGTTGTGCTGCTCAGGAGTAGGTCGCAGGTGTCTTCGATTTCGCTGTATCTGCTGACCTTCTGACACAACGATGTAACTCCGAGGTCTGTCAGCTGATTTGAGAATGCGGCCAATCCGGTCAAAGCCGTGAGGGGTTTCAATCCTGACAGTCTGGCCAGGTGTGAGGGGCTTGAGGGTCTTTGAGCCCTTGTCATATTGCTTCTTCTGCTTGGATCGCTGTGCTGATAGCTTCTCCGTGACGTTGGTGATGATTGAGGGTTGGAGGAGCTTGTGTGAAATGTGAAGAGTTGTCCGAGTACGTCTGGACATGACGCTGTGCAGAGGAGCCGAGAGAGCCCCTTGGCACATTTCTGGCATGAAGAAGTGCGAGGGAGAAGTCAATGTGATCTCTGTGGCACTTTTCCACTCACTGTCTACACCGAAAGCTCACCTTCCATCTAGCAGGCAGGCAGGCAGGCTGGAAGGCAGGCAGGCAGAAAGACTGGAAGGCAGGCAGGCAGGCAGGCAGGCTGTCAAGCAAGCCACGCCAGAGTTTTCCCTCCCTCTGCCTGTGGCCACTCTCGCCAGCCGCGCTGCGCTGTATGACTCGTGACGTCACGGCCTGACTATTATGGGCTGGCTCGGGCTGGCCGACGCTTATTCGCTTTGTGTCGACCACAGCGGCGTCGGTGTCGGTGGCCGCCAGAGCAATCATGGAGATCTCCGAGATGGGAGAGCGAGTCTTTGCTGCCGAATGCATCCAGAGAAAGCGCATTCGTAAGGTAGGAGTCGTGTCGAGGCGCCATTTCGACTTGTCAACAGCGACCGACCCTTCGCGAGTCGATACTTCCTCTCGATTCCCCTGCCTCCCTCGCTAGCTCGTGCGTTTTGCCTCGGCTTGCTCACTAACGAACTGGACTGATGCTGGTGTGTGTGGATTTTGCAGGGCAAGGTGGAGTATTTCATCAAATGGAAGGGCTGGTCAAACAAGTGAGTGTCACTCCTCTCTCTCGCATTCGTATTCCGCGATGCCCGAGCGTGTCTGTCAGGCAGCCCTGTAATCGCTGTATGTCACGGTGTTGCAGGTACAACACATGGGAGCCCGAGGCGAACATTCTCGACAACATTCTGATCGAGTCCTTCCTCAAGAGGTGAGTGAGTGCGGAAATTTGTTATCATGGCGTCCAGAATTGGCAGTCTTTCTCTTTCGCGTTCACTCCATCGGCTCGGTTCGAATGCTCCTCTAGTTGCCTCGCTGCCTCACGCCTGTTCTCCCCCTCCCTTGCAGTCAGCGCGACAAGGAGCGCGATGGACACAAACGGGGCCCCAAACCCAAGAAACGCAAGATCCAGGTAAGCTGCACTGTAGTCTAGCTTGAGCCGCTCTGACCTGGTGTTATGTCACTCCTCGGGACGGACAGATCCTCTGCACAGTTGCTGGCGTGGTGGACTGGGGCCTGTGCAGTGTTGTGTTGTTGTTGTGTCTGGAAGCGATGAGTGTCCTGAACCGTGCAGTCTGCCCTAGCTTTCAGTGTGACGGTCATCTGCTTTCTGGCAGAAAGCCAGATGACCGTCACACTGAAAGCTAGGGCAGACTGCACGGTTCAGGACACTCATCGCTTCCAGACACAACAACAACACAACACTGCACAGGCCCCAGTCCACCACGCCAGCAACTGTGCAGAGGATCTGTCCGTCCCGAGGAGTGACATAACACCAGGTCAGAGCGGCTCAAGCTAGACTACAGTGCAGCTTACCTGGATCTTGCGTTTCTTGGGTTTGGGGCCCCGTTTGTGTCCATCGCGCTCCTTGTCGCGCTGACTGCAAGGGAGGGGGAGAACAGGCGTGAGGCAGCGAGGCAACTAGAGGAGCATTCGAACCGAGCCGATGGAGTGAACGCGAAAGAGAAAGACTGCCAATTCTGGACGCCATGATAACAAATTTCCGCACTCACTCACCTCTTGAGGAAGGACTCGATCAGAATGTTGTCGAGAATGTTCGCCTCGGGCTCCCATGTGTTGTACCTGCAACACCGTGACATACAGCGATTACAGGGCTGCCTGACAGACACGCTCGGGCATCGCGGAATACGAATGCGAGAGAGAGGAGTGACACTCACTTGTTTGACCAGCCCTTCCATTTGATGAAATACTCCACCTTGCCCTGCAAAATCCACACACACCAGCATCAGTCCAGTTCGTTAGTGAGCAAGCCGAGGCAAAACGCACGAGCTAGCGAGGGAGGCAGGGGAATCGAGAGGAAGTATCGACTCGCGAAGGGTCGGTCGCTGTTGACAAGTCGAAATGGCGCCTCGACACGACTCCTACCTTACGAATGCGCTTTCTCTGGATGCATTCGGCAGCAAAGACTCGCTCTCCCATCTCGGAGATCTCCATGATTGCTCTGGCGGCCACCGACACCGACGCCGCTGTGGTCGACACAAAGCGAATAAGCGTCGGCCAGCCCGAGCCAGCCCATAATAGTCAGGCCGTGACGTCACGAGCCATACACCGCAGCGCGGCTGGCGAGAGTGGCCACAGGCAGAGGGAGGGAAACTCTGGCGTGGCTTGCTTGACAGCCTGCCTGCCTGCCTGCCTTCCAGTCTTTCTGCCTGCCTGCCTTCCAGCCTGCCTGCCTGCCTGCTAGATGGAAGGTGAGCTTTCGGTGTAGACAGTGAGTGGAAAAGTGCCACAGAGATCACATTGACTTCTCCCTCGCACTTCTTCATGCCAGAAATGTGCCAAGGGGCTCTCTCGGCTCCTCTGCACAGCGTCATGTCCAGACGTACTCGGACAACGCTTCACATTTCACACAAGCTCCTCCAACCCTCAATCATCACCAACGTCACGGAGAAGCTATCAGCACAGCGATCCAAGCAGAAGAAGTAATATGACAAGGGCTCAAAGACCCTCAAGCCCCTCACACCTGGCCAGACTGTCAGGATTGAAACCCCTCACGGCTTTGACCGGATTGGCCGCATTCTCAAATCAGCTGACAGACCTCGGAGTTACATCGTTGTGTCAGAAGGTCAGCAGATAGAGCGAAATCGAAGACACCGGCGACCTACTCCTGAGCAGCACAACCATGATGAAGGTGATGAAGTACCACCACCACCACCACCCATCCAGCCAAGGAACACCACAACTGCCCAGCCACCACCAACTCCAACCTCCACCGATATCAGTGCACCAAGAGAGATGCCTCACAGCTCACCAACTTCCCATGCATCCCCTCGCAGAAGAAGTGCAAGAATGCACAAGCCGAATTCCAAGTTCAGAGGAAACGAGTGGACAGTATAAAAGACATGTGATCAGTGACCCATTCAAAAATGACCAGACTATGTACTAATTCTGCATGCCCTATAGCCCTTCCACTTATAAAAAAACGAGACCACCTCCCGAGAGCTCTGAACCAAAGTGGACAACTACCTCAAGAATTAGTTCATGTATATCAGCATAACTTTAATATGTCAATGCATGCTACTTGTAAGAAAGTCCAGTCAAAATATCCTGCTAGTCAACAGTCTCATTAATGTGCTTAATCTAAGGTCTATCCCACACTCTCCCAATAGTATGTACATCTTATACTTTAAAAGAAGAGAGATGTAGACAGTGAGCTTGTAGCTGTAGAGCTACATTGCAAATAATAAACAAGAGTGCTCTCCTCTTGGTGAACACAAGTCGCCGACAGCGCTCGACAAGCTTATCAGCTCTTGGTTGTTTTTGTGCCTAAACGCACACAACAACAACAACAACACGACACATTCGGCCTGCTCCATGAACACTGAAACGGGGTGAAGCAACGGAAAGTCCCTCCTTCCATGCCTTTCCATTCACACACCATTTTCTGTATTGACTTGCCTCGGGGCGATGCTCACCTTGCAATGAATTGAAATCAAAATCTCTGCCAAACCCGTTTTTTCTCAAGGCGCATTCCAGCACCGCATTAAAACCCCGGCAGCTGCTGAGTCACGCTTTTGACAAATATTTCAAATACTGAAAACGTTTTGCTCACAAATCTGACCTGCGGCACCGAGCAACGCATTGAAAACATCACAAGGTGAAAATAACAGAACACTTTTTTTAATTTATGAAACTTGTTTTCTTTCTTTTCAATATGACGGAGATAGCTTGAGTTTTTCTTTTTCAAGGATAATAAAATCACGATGGTTTTTCGTGCAATATCTAGGTAATTAAATAGAACGCAGACTATTAATCGCTTGAGCGGCACCTCCCATCCCCCGCATGATTTCATGTTTCTCTCATCAAGGCCAGGTGGGCTTTCTCGTTGTACTACGTCATACGTTAGCGTGAAAATGTACACAGACATGTTCGAAGTAACCGCCATCCAAAATGCCTTCCATTGGCAGAACATTCCGGCAAATTTCACACGAAACCAGCAGGCGTGATTTGCGTCTCCGCTACAGAGGACGGAATGAGTGGCACCTACCTGGTGTGTCCTGTTGTTGTTGTTGTTGTTGTTGTTGTTGTTGTTGCGTACCTGGGCTAAACACTCCCAGGATCACCCAAGTGGGTGAGATGATTGCGTGTGTGACTGTTTTTGAACACCCCGCCATATAGGCAGCCACACTCCGTCTTCAGGGGAGGTGTGTCCTGTGTGTGACTGTTTTTGAACACCCCGCCATATAGGCAGCCACACTCCGTCTTCAGGGGAGGTGTGTCCTGTGTGTGACTGTTTTTGAACACCCCGCCATATAGGAAGCCACACTCCGTCTTCAGGGGAGGTGTGTCCTGTGTGATGACTGCTTTCAGAGGAGGCACAATCCTCTCTGTGTGTGTGTGTGTGCGTGCGCGCGCGCGCGCGTATACGTGCGCATGTGTGTGCGCGCGTGCGTGTGTGTGCGTGCATGTGTGTGTGCGCGTTCATGCATGTGTATGTCCGTATGTGTGTGTGCGTGTTTGTGTGTGTGTGTGCGTGTTTGTGCGTGCGTGTGTGCGTGTGCGTGTGCGTGTGTGTGTGCGCGCGTATACGTGCGCATGTGTGTCTGCGCTCGTGCATGTGTGTGTGCGTGCATGTGTGTGTGTGCATACATGTGTGTGTGTGTGTGCGTGTTTGTGCGTGTGTGTGTGTGTGTGTGTGTTTGTGTGTGTGTGCGTGTGTGTGTGTGCGTGTGTGTGTGTGTGTGTGTGTTTGTGTGTGTGTGTGTGTGTGTGTGTGTGTGTGCGTGTGACTTAGTGTCGCAGTTAGTATATATGTGTTTTCACGAGCTGCCTCCTTTACCCTCTAAAGCTCTCACTCCTTCACGCATGTCGAGGATGGCATGGATCGATGTCAAAGGGACACGAACGATAACAACGCTTTCACTAATCACTTTCATCGACAGGAAAACATCGGTTGATAATAAGAAATGTTTAACCAGTACGACACGAGGAGAAGTGAGCAACCGGTACCTGACGATAGTGCATAGTGTGTTACGGCCTATCAGCCTTGTAGGCTATGTAAGGCCATCAAGCACGAAAATCGCTAGAACAGTTTAGAGTAAACGAAAATCAAGTCACGGTGTCCCTAGTTATTCGCCTCTTACAAATCGCGTAGGGAGACGCGGTGGGTCAATTCTTACCCCGAACCCACAGGGGGACCCACAGGGGGACCCACAGGGGGACCCACAGGGGGACCCACAGGGGGACCCACAGGGGGACCCACAGGGGGACCCACAGGGGGACCCACAGGGGGACCCACAGGGGGCTGGTACCTGACGACGCCGCGACACGCAGGGATTCCACAAGGAGTTTGTCTGATGAGAGTCCCACGTCCCTTCTCGCTCAAACGAGTTTTTCACTGCACCGGTACACTTGTCTTTCGTTTAAACGCGCACTTTCACAAGACGATGACATGATTACGAGCCAGTTGTCTGTTGCCCATAGTCCCCACATGGGGGGTCTGGGTGCACATCTTTCTCACACTGACACTGGGAATGTTTGTCTGCTGCAGAAATCACGTTCGATCAACAAGCACACGGTCATTTACCAGCAGCATCCTTTTACATCTTTCGAAAATACAACCACACTTTTTCCTTTAGTAGTAATCGTTACTGAATCTTCCGCAAGGTATTATACCCTGGTGTCAAAATAACGTGCATTTGCCCGGATGTGTACTTGGACAACATTCGATTCACTTCGCGTTCCATGCACTGATCAGGCGTCATGTCACTGCAAGAAAATATTCGAGCCATCTGAAAAGATTGATGCGTGTGAATTTTTGGGGGGGGATTTGTTCGTCTGATACGCGAGAATTCACGCCATCTGCGTAGAATTTACGACCCGCTCACCAGAGCCGTGCGTGTCTGAGTTTATCGCGCACGTTCTAGAAATGTAAACAAGGCATTTTGGGTGAGTCAGGAGTCCACGCTACACAGAGCGAGATTGGGTGAGACAGGAGTCCACGCTACACAGAGCGAGATTGGGTGAGTCAGGAGTCCACGCTACACAGAGCGAGATTGGGTGAGTCAGGAGTCCACGCTACACAGTGCGAGATTGGGTGAGTCAGGAGTCCACGCTACACAGAGCGAGATTGGGTGAGACAGGAGTCCACGCTACAGAGAGCGAGATTGGGTGAGACAGGAGTCCACGCTACACAGAGCGAGATTGGGTGAGTCAGGAGTCCACGCTACACAGAGCGAGATTGGGTGAGACAGGAGTCCACGCTACACAGAGCGAGATTGGGTGAGACAGGAGTCCACGCTACACAGAGCGAGATTGGGTGAGACAGGAGTCCACGCTACACAGAGCGAGATTGGGTGAGTCAGGAGTCCACGCTACACAGAGCGAGAGCAGTGCCGTCTCCAGGTCAAGAGCTATGGAAGGAAATGGAAATATAATGAACGTGAAGATTCGTGGATTTGCAAGCGTTCCACTATGCCTGTCCTTGGAAAGAATTGGGACCGATTCAAAGTTATTATTAATGTTGAGCATGCTATTGAAAGAAAAATACCAATTGCTGATGTTTGATGTGATACATCAACATTCTGTATAGTTTACAACTGCTGCTGCTTGAGCAAATCTCTTTCGAATACGTCACGCAGCACGTGGGATTGGAGAGAAACATAACGATGGAAGTAGTCTGTAATTCAGTCTTGGATATCGCAACAATGTCTTTTAATCAATTTCCTTTGTGTCGTTGATTTCTCCAATTCAAAGAGCAGATGAAACAAAGGTAACAAAATCAACTCAATCCAAGCGACGCGAGCCAGACCTCTTGGTCCTTTTAAAACTGAGACAAATTAAAATGGATACGTGTTAAAATGGAGGCGAGTTTAAATGGAGACAAATTAAAACAAAGAGAATTTAAAATCGAGACAAATTGAAATGGAGATGAGTCAAATTGAGACGATTTAAAACAAAGACGAGTTAAAACAGAGACAAGTTAAAACGGAAACAAGAAGGAGATAAGTTAAAATGGAGACAAGTAAAAATGGAGATATATGTAAATGGAGAGAAGTTAAAATGGAGATACATTAAAATGGAGAGGTGTTTAAACGGAGACCAGTTAAAACCGAGACACGTTAACATGGAGACAGTGGGATACAAGAAAAATAAAAAGTGTGATTTTTCGACCTACAAATCTTATTCAGGCGCGAGAGGTTAAAAAACGTGTACTCACATCCGGGGGCTGGGACAGTTACGTCTCCGTGAACCTGACCTCGCTTTGATTGTTTTGTCAAATGCTACGGCGATAGGTGGCCATCTTGTTTTGAACTGTGAAAATCATCCAAACTCAAAGCAATGGCATACAGGCCGAGCTCAACAATTCAACTAGAAAAATATATCAATAACAAGATAAAGTACATAATTAACTGCAATTAAAAGTGTGCTTTGAAACAGAAAAAACCCCGCATGTTCTCCTAGTACTAAAACTCGTCAGGGAAATAAATTCTCATAAAACTTAGTCCCGTTAGTGCGATGAGGATTAAATACATTCGTGGGGTGATTGATCATGCGTGGTAAAGACGATTTTCCTTCAGCTTTAGTGAGTCGATAAACATACACACAATTAACACGTCTGATGAGGTGGTGCATTTTAATTTTCAATATTTCAAGGAAAAAAGTGTCCACGATGAATTATTCATGGGACAAATGCATGTAAGTTGCTAGAATACAGGTCCAAATGTCGAGGGCTTGGAGCACGGAGAATGCCAAGCAAGTGTCCAGGGCTTGGAGCACGGAAATTGCCAAGCAAGTGTCCAGGGCTTGGAGCACGGAAAATGCCAAGCAAGTGTCCAGAGCTTGCAGCACGGAAAATGCCAAGCAAGTGTCCAGGGCTTGGAGCATGGAAAATGCCAAGCAAGTGTCCAGGGCTTGGAGCATGGAGAATGCCAAGCAAGTGTCCAGGGCTTGGAGCACGGAAATTGCCAAGCAAGTGTCCAGGGCTTGGAGCACGGAAAATGCCAAGCAAGTGTCCAGAGCTTGCAGCACGGAAAATGCCAAGCAAGTGTCCAGGGCTTGGAGCATGGAGAATGCCAAGCAAGTGTCCAGGGCTTGGAGCATGGAGAATGCCAAGCAAGTGTCCAGGGCTTGGAGCACGGAAAATGCCAAGCAAGTGTCCAGGGATTTAAGCACGGAAAATGCCAAGCAAGTGTCCAGGGATTTAAGCACGGAAAATGCCAAGCAAGTGTCCAGGGATTGGAGCACGGAAAATGCCAAGCAAGTGTCCAGGGATTGGAGCACGGAAAATGCCAAGCAAGTGTCCAGGGCTTGGAGCACGGAAAATGCCAAGCAAGTGTCCAGGGATTGGAGCACGGAAAATGCCAAGCAAGTGTCCAGGGATTGGAGCACGGAAAATGCCAAGCAAGTGTCCAGGGATTGGAGCACGGAAAATGCCAAGCAAGTGTCCAAATGCCAAGCAAGTGTCCAGGGATTTAAGCACGGAAAATGCCAAGCAAGTGTCCAGGGCTTGGAGCACGGAAATTGCCAAGCAAGTGTCCAGGGATTTAAGCACGGAAAATGCCAAGCAAGTGTCCAGGGATTGCAGCACGAAAAATGCCAAGCAAGTGTCCAGGGCTTGGAGCACGGAAAATGCCAAGCAAGTGTCCAGGGCTTGGAGCACGGAAAATGCCAAGCAAGGACGGGAAGGGAGGGAGGAACTCGAGTCCAAAGACGGCACACAGCGGCTGTGCGCCATGGCCACCGGGGGCTCGTGGCGTGGCGTTGCCTGGGCGTGCTGGCGATGCCATGTCTGGGAGCATGCAAGACGCTGTAGCACGGGCCTTTGTCGTGCTACGGACAGGAACTTCCCTTCTCTTCCAACTTGTCTACAATATATATACCAGTTCCTGGCAGCCTATCCCGCAGTTCTCTCCCCTCTTGCATGAGTACATGGTCAGCCCCTCAGTCTCTACTCGCTTGTTGAAACCATGTCTTTAGACAGGCGGAGATGGGCGAGCATGCTTTGGGGTTGGATGATGTGCGAGGCGCAGTACCGTGGTTCTATCCCTGGGACGGGAAGAATCTGGATTTAATTATCAGGACTGCAGACGTGGGCAGTTCTATGTAAGCATGCAGGACTCTGTACAGATGTGGGCAGCTCTATGTAAGCATGCAGGTCCTGGTTGAGAAATCAGTCACAGGCCTGTCCAGGCAAAACCACGTTAAGTTGCGGTCATAGACTACTGGGGAAATGCCAGCTCGTACAGATGAGAGACGACCGCACGAACGGCGTTCACTTCCGCGTAGAGAAAGAAGCGGCTTCCCACCCATGCTGACGGCCTTATGGGGACAACGCCCCACCACCAGCGCCGACCCCACGTCCCCACGACCCCAATTCCCCACCACCCACTTCTCCCCACCCCCCACTTCCCACACCCCTCCCCACCCCCACGGTCCCCCACACTTCCCTCCCCACCCCCACTCACGCCGAAGAATCGCTGCTCAAACTGCCGCGACATACGTCCGAAGAGTGCCACATTTTTCTTGCACGTGCTGCCTGGTTACTTGGGAAAGGGCCTTGCCACTCCTCGAACGGGTTAGCACAAGACAGTCAACGCAACACTTAAGAGGTAAACCCTGTTTCTGCACTGCTGCCTGGTACTTGGAAAGGGCCTGCAATCCAGAACGTGAGTTAGCAACAGCACGCAACACCCCTTTTAAAAAGATGTAAACGACATGTGTTCTTCTTTGCCACCTTTTTCTTTTTCCGACGGCAGTTCTATAAACGATTTTGGTGAGTGTCGTTCCTTCAGAGGTCACTGAAAGACTCGCCATGCAGTCGCACCAGAAAGAATGTGTGTACAAAAAACCCACTTTGCAATGCGATTCATTGTCCTACAATCGACGTACCCTTTTTCATTGGACGTTTTTTTTTTATTGTGTTAGTTGTGGCAAATAGTGGCGCGTGAATCGAGAGGAGGAAGCAGATGTCGCGTTACCATCTTTGCAGTGCAAATATTACAGCATCATGTAATGCGTTGCCGGGGGAGGAGGGGGGGGCGGGGGAGGTTGGGGGTTGAGGGTGGTGGTGGGTGAGGGGAGGAGGAGAGAACTGACTGAACTTTATTGAAAGCGCCTCCAGCCCATTA
>JAWQFJ010019342.1:65000-86795 GCA_034096865.1 Theodoxus fluviatilis | reverse complement strand
CGTAGAAGAACAGAGGCCATGGTAATGCTGACAGCTACATAAACTTGATGGAAACTTAGATTTATTACTATAAGATGCAATTGTCACCGTTGGTCGATAGGTTATTAGGAAGTGACATCCTTAGGTACAAATTTTGTCATTTATTGTAACTTGTAATGGGCCGGAGGCCCCCACAATAAACTCGTTTGTTCGTTGTTCGTTCGTTCTCTCTCTGCCTCTCTCCCTCCCTCCCCTCTCTCCACCTCCTTCCCTCTCTCTCTCCTTTCTCTCTCTCTCTCTCTCTCTCTCTCTCTCTCTCTCCTCTCTCTCTCTCTCTTTCTCCTCTCTCCTCTCTCCTCTACTCCTCCCTCTCTCTCTACTCTCCTCTCTCATCTCCTCCGCTCTCCTCCTCCTCTTCTCTTCTCTTCTTTCTCTGTCTCTCTTCCTCTCTCGTCTCTCGCTTCCTCCATCCAGTCTCGAGTCCTCTCTCCTTCCGATCTCTCTCAGTCAAGCTCTCATCCTCGAGGCTATAATCCCCTCGCGTCTCTCTCTCCCGAGCCTTCTCTCTCCTCCCATAAGTAATGCTACATCCCTCTCTCTCCTCCCCCCGCTCTAAATCGTTATCGCCACGCACTCAACGCTCCATCGACTCTCTCATTGCTTTGCAAGACCCTCGCCAAGGTCTCTCCCTTATCAGGCCTCTGCGTCTGCTCCTCCTCCAAGTTAAAAGAGAACTCGACCGGCTCGTTGAAGCCGCTCTCCCTCGCTCATCTCAGCTCTCTTCTTAGATACAATTCCCTTCTGTGAGTCCTCCGGCATCGACCCTATCCTCCGCTCTCCCGAATTCACCGCATGAGCCCCGTCATAGACCTCCAGGCTTCTCCCTCCCAACAATCCAGACTCTAGTCACATCGCCAACCCGGTGGACTCCTCGTAAGACAGCTCTGGAGATAGCTCACATCCCCACTCTCACCCTCTCTGGGCTCTTCTTCTCCCTTCTCTCCTCCTCCACTCTTCTCGTCTCCCCATCCTCCTCTCCTCTTCCCCTTCCCTCCCCTCCCCTTCCTCTTCTCCACCACCGGCCTCTCCTTCCTCAGCTTTCTCTTCCTCACTTCTTCCCTCGCTCGCCTTCCAGACTCCCCCGGGCGTCTTTCGACTCTCTCACCTTCCCATCAATCCGTCTTCAGTTCCCGTTCTGTTCTTTATCTTTCCCGCAGTTTCTCGTCAATTCTCCTTCTCTTCCCTCTTTCTGTCCCTCTTCCTCCTTCCTCTTCCTCCCCGAGGTCTCATTCTCAACGTCTTCATCTTCTTCCCTCTTCCGTCTCCTTCTTGCTCTTCCTTTCCTCCTTCTTCTCTTGCTCTCCTCCTTCTCGATCGAAACGAACGTCCTACCGGTTTCTCGTCCCTGCCTCCGGGGAGGGGGGGGCATCCATCTGAGGACCGTCATTTTCTCCAGTTCGCCGCTTTCTCTCTAACAGCGGAGAAACTCGCTCATCCTAATTCCAGCGTTCCTCACTTCTTCTCGCGTCGGGGCCGGGTTACGATTCTCGGCACCAAGCCTTCTCACACCATCAATCCATTCACCTCTCCACCATCGGTCCCCTGGGGGCCCTTACCTCAGTACTCTAACTCCTCTTCCTCGATTCTCTTCTCACTCCTTCGTCACAAGTTCTCAGGTCTCTCCCCTCTGTCTCTCATCTCCTCGACAACCCCGCTATTTCCCCTCGGTTTCTTGCCTCTGGTTCTTCCGTCGGTCTTGGGGGGCCTCCTCCTGGCTAGCCAGCTTCTCGAAGCGACAGCTCCTTCCTATGCTCTCGGGTCTCTCTCTCACTCTCCTCTCAACCATCAAGTCTCCTCCCTTCTCTCGGGGTGAGGGTGAGTTCCTCGGTCTCCAGATAAGGTCCTACGTCGCCTCACCGTCTTCTCAATTTTCCCGTTCTTTCTCTTCTCCTCTAGCTCCTTCTCTCGTTCCTCTCTCAGCTCCCCCTTTTCTCTTCGTCCTCCCTCCCTCGTGCGCGTATCGTCCATCCGCGCAGGTCAGCCTCTCATGTCTCTCATCGTTTCCTCCAAGAGGGGTCGCTATCAGTGTCCTCCTCCACTGGTATCCTCCCCTTCTCAGCTCGAGCCGTTCTCTCGCCTCCTTCTCAATTCTCTCGCAGGGCGTGTCATTCACTTTCTCCGCCAAGCTATTCTTTCTCACTACCTCTCCTCTTCTCTCTCGGTCGCCAGCCGTCCCGCAGTTCTTCTTCATCTCTCCTTCTCGTTTAGTCTAAAGCCTTCCTCTCGCTCCTCATTCTCATCTCCAATCTTCTTCGCTCTTGCTCAGAAAAGATTGTTCGATCTCTCCGTTTCCTCTTCCAAATCGTCCTTTTCTCCTCCTCTCCACACGTTCTCCGTTCTCCAGTTGCTCTCTTAGCCGTTCCTCGTTTTCTTCCTCACATCAGGTTGTACTCGTTCCACAACATCCCCTCCAATCGTTCGGTCTGGGCTTCTCGCCGTCGACCTCGTCTTCTCTCCTCACGGTCAGCGAAAACCCTGTTCTCACGTCATAACATGTCACATTCTCGGACGTCCGTCAGTCTTTCTCTCACTTCCGCTTCCACACTCTCTTTCGAGGCCGGACTGAATCTGTCACACGACCTTCTCATCTCTCGTCGACCCGCTGTTCAACTCCGTAAAACGGGCCCTCCGATCTTCTCATTCTCATCATAAGCCTTCCGACATTCCCTAACTCTCTCTCGAGCTAGACCTTTCTCTCTAGCGTGACCTGGTCTGCTGCCTCAATCCTTCTCCCGTCAGCGCTTCCTCTGTAGAAGTGGGCATTGCTTCTGTCTCACTCTCTGTCTCTCGTCTCCTCTCGGTCCCTCGCGATCTACCTCTCCCTCATCGTCACTCGTCAACGCCTCGTCTTCTCTCCTCTCTCCCTCGATCGATCGTCTCAACCGCTCACTCTCCTCGGACTCTCGTCTCCTCACTCCAAGTCACTCAGCACGGACACCGCGTCGTCTCCACAGCTCGTCCTACCTCGTTCTCTTCCGCGTCTCTCTATTCTCGTTCAAAGATTTCCTTTCAGCTCCCAACCTGCTTCCCTGTCTCCCTCTCGCTCATCACTCGTCCTCCTCTCCTTTGTCTCTCTCTCGTGGGGTGTGGTCCTCTCTCCCCGGCCTCCAGCTCAAAAAACGTCTTCCGTTCCTCTCTTTTTCTCTTCCCCCGTCTCTTCTCTTTTCTCTTCTCTCTTCCCCCTTCTTCCCCCTTTTTCTTGTTGTCCTACTCTCTCTTTCTCTTCCTTCTTATCTACTTTCTCTTCACCTCTCTTTCTTCTCTCTTCTTCTATCTTCCTATCCCCTCTTCTCTCTTCTCCTCTTTCCTCTTTCCTTCTTTTTCTTCTTTCTCTTTGTGTCCCCCTTCGCCGCACCGCCTTTCCCCCTCCCTCTTTTTTTTTTCTTCTTTTCTTCTCCCCCCCTCCCGTCCTCTCCTTCCCCCTTTTTCCCTTCCTCTTCTTCTCTTTTTTTTTTCTCTCTTTTCCTCTCTCTCCCCCCCCCCCCCTCTCTCTCTCTCTCCCCCTCCCCCCTCAATCTTTACCGTCATACATCCACTCCATCCTACGTCATACACGCAGTCCCCTCTCCCACCTTTCTTTTTCTCGCTCATATTTCTGTTGCCTATGCATAGCGCATTCCCCACCCCCACCCACCCCCAAAAAAGAAGAGAGAAAAGAAAAGAAGAGGAAAAAGAAGAAGCTTCTCCTTCCCGACTCCTGTCTTTCCTTCTTCCCCACCCTCTCTCTTTTTTTTTCATCCCCCTCTCCCCTCCCCCTCTCCCCTCCCCCTCTCCCCTCCCCCTCTCCCCTACCCCTCTCCCCTACCCCTCTCCCCCCTCTTCCCTCCCCCTCTCCCCTCCTCCTCTCCCCTCCCCCTCCCCCTCCCCCTCTACCTTCCCCCTCTTCCCCCTCTCTTCCCCCCCTCCCCCACTCGCTCCCCCCCCCCCTCCTCTCTCTCTCCTCTCCATTCTCTTTCCAACATTCTCGACCTTCCGTGACAAGCTGCTGTCCGAGGTGAATGCTCCCTCGTGGCTTGTTTATCGGCTGCATCAAGTGTGCACGCGGTGCACGTGTCACGCATGGCCGTGCATCATGCATTGTGGTCAGGAAACATCGATGGCACGCATTCGGCAGTCGTAGAGGCCCTATGTGGCAAGTTCGTCGGAAGCAAAGAGTGAATGTGTTTGTTTGTTTGTTTGTTTTGCAGTGTCTGAACATGAGTTGCGTTTCACATTTATCTGCATTTGCAATAGTTTCTGCAGCTCATTTGCTTATACGCTCGAAAAAGTCGTTGGGCTGACTGTGATAGCAACAAGGATGGCGCACAGCTGCTCTCATGTTGCAGCAGTCGATCCAACGTTGCATGTCGACCACTGACGTAGCACTCCACATCAAAATTCAAGTAACCGAGATTTATCAAGGTTTATCGCGGTATTTCCAGGCATATCACGATATATCAAGGCATATAACGGTATATCACAATATATCAGGGCATGTAACGGTATATCACGATATATCAAGGCGTATCAATGTTTATCACGGTAAATCAAGGTTTATTGCTGTATAGCACGGTATAGCACGGTATATCAAGGCACATCATGGTATATCACGTTTTCAAGATGTATCAAGATTTAACACGGTAACTCAAGGCATGTCACGTTATATAAAGGTATGGCATGGTGCATCGCGGTATATTGCGATATACTGCGGTAGGCCTATATAATAGGGTGTATCACGATAAACCATGGTGTATCGCGGTATATCACGGTATACCAAGGTTTATCAGGATATAACACGGTATGTCACAGTATATCACGATATATCGCGGGATAGCACGGTATATCACGATATACCAAAGTTTATCAGGATATATCACGGTATGTCACAGTATATCACGATATATCGCGGGATAGCACGGTATATCACGGTATACCAAGATTTATCAGGATATAACACGGTATGTCGCAGTATATCACGCTATATCGCGGCATAGCACGGTATATCACGGTATACCAAGGTTTATCAGGATATAACACGATATGTCACAGTATATCACGAATTAAAACGGTATACCACGGTATATCACGGTAAACCATGGTATATCGCGGTACATCGCGGTACATCACGGTATAATAATAATAAAGTTTATTTATACAGCGCATTTTCATATACATGCTCAAAGCGCTTTACAGGCATGAAAGACATGAAACATATAAATAATGCCAAACACAAGTAAAGCAATATCAGACACAGTACACATACAATGCATAATCACACAAGTAGACCAAGCCCAAAGCAACACACTACAGCAACAACTTGACACAGGCGAAACCAATAAACCAATAAGACACGGCACACGTACATGGCATCAACACACAAGCCAAACAATAACAGGACCAACCACGGGCCCCCATATAAAGCACGGAACGGATGAAAGCCCATCGCATATGGCACAACTACGCAGAAAGAGAACACTCCGTACAAGACGATGTAACTGAAACAATGAAGTCATACACACAAAACACAATACAGCAACGAACATGGCAATAGCACACAGGCAAACAATACCCGATGCAGGACAAACAATATAACGACATACGAAAGGAGCATGGAAGACGTGAATTATATCAACAACATATATGACCGCAATCAGTCAGCATACTCAACGGAAACAATATCAACAGGATTAACCATATAACAATACACATAAAGCAGGGTGCATTAACATGATCCGCAGAATGCACGACATAAGCACACAAACAAACAATAATTAATGCAAGACCATACAAACAGAATTGAATAACATGCAAGACGGTACATAAAGCATGTATGTGGACACCCAAAACTAGCACATGAGTTGCAGTAAGCGTACAGGCATGGAATGGTCACCGAAGCCCAGTCCAAAGGGGGTAGGGGTGGGTGGGAGTATTATGTATATATATGAAACTAGTAGAGTGACGAAGGCTGACAGGGAGAGAGTTCCAGACGAGAGGAGCAGAAAAAGAAAAAGAGCGTTCGCCAAAAGAATTGATGTTGGCTCTTGGAGTGCAGAGAATAGAGGTGTCTGCCGAGGAGCGGAGTGTCCTGGCTGGTGTGTATGTCTGAATCATGTATGTGAGGTATGCGGGTCCTGTATGCGTGAATGCACTAAAGGATAGGCATGCAATTTTATATTTGATGCGCGACTCGACCGGAAGCCAGTGCAGTGCTTGAAGGTGCTGGGAAATGTGATCAGACTTGCAGACTCTGAGGATCAGGCGTGCAGCGTTGTTCTGCAGTTTCTGTAACCTATTCAGGAGATACTGGGGACAGCCGTACAGCAGGGCATTACAATAGTCCAGTCCAGTATACCAAGGTTTGTCATGGTTTATCACAATATACCAAGGTTCATCACGGTGTATCGTGGTATATCGCGGTACATCACAGTATACCAAGGTTCGCCACGGTTTATCATGGTATATCGCGGTACATCACGGTATACCAAGGTTCACCAAGGTTTATCATGGTATATCGCGGTACATCACGGTATATCGCGGTACATCACGGTATACCAAGGTTTATCATGATATATCGCGGTACATCACGGTATATCGCGGTAAATCGTGGTATATCGCGGTACATCACGGTATACCAAGGTTCACCAAGGTTTATCATGGTATATCGCGGTACATCACGGTATACCAAGGTTTATAATGGTATATCGCGGTACATCACGGTATATCGCGATACATCACGGTATACCAAGGTTCACCAAGGTTTATCATTGTATATCGCGGTACATCACGGTATATCGCGGTACATCACGGTATACCAAGGTTTATCATGGTATATCGCGGTACATCACGGTATATCGCGGTACATCACAGTATACCAAGGTTCATCATGGTATATCGCGGTACATCACGGTATACCAAGGTTCACCAAGGTTTATCATGGTATATCGCGGTATGACGACGTATGCCAAGACTTGAAAGCCCGTCCAAAACTGTGGACCCTCTGTGGTAAGATTTCGCTGATTGTTCAGCTTTTCATTCTCAATTGCTGACTTGACATGATCTTGTACTGCTTTGCTCTTAACTAAAGATGAACTTTGTCTTTTATGAGACCGACCGACTGACTTACTGACTGACCATTTCGATGACTAACTGACGAACTGACCGACCGACCGACCCACCGACCGGAAATTGACGATTTATCAGCCTTTGTAGGCCATGTATGGCCATTGATCACGAAAATCCGTAAAGGTGGTCAGAGCAGGAGCGAATAAAACCTCGATTTCCTTTGTAATTCTCTCTTACATTTAACACGGGGAGAGGCGATGAATATATATTCATTTCCCCCACACACAGGTGGCATCGTTTATTTGAAATATACGGTCTGGGTTTTAACAGTAACTTTTTTTCGACCAACTTTTAAAATTCATTTTGGCTGTCGTTTAGAAATACAATGAAGGGCATTTTCAGGAGAGATCATATTGTTCAGCATTTAGATGATACTAACAGTCTCACCTTTATATTTATACACTTTTCATGAGTTGGATATGTATTTTCAAGATATTACTTTCAACAAGAGATGAAATGTTGAATGGGAATGTAAGTTTAATGATCCCACAACTGAAGCTCACAAGTTTTTGTAATCAAACTTTTTATTATACAAAGTAATAACAGCTAACAAGGGTGGTTTTGGAGTGGGAATGGGGGTGGGTGGGGGTGGAGTGGGAGTACGAATGGGGTGGGTGGGTGGGTGAAGAAAGGTCCCTACAGCTACGCTCCAATGAGATACAAATAAATGATCAAAAAACTTCCAATATACTCATTAGGTTTCATTGTAGGAACATTGCTCAAAGAGCATCCTCCACCGTTTTTTCTTATCAGTACCACTATCTCAAGAAGCTCCCATAAATAGGAGATGATGCTAAAGTGTTCTCAGAGAGAGAGAGACAGACAGACAGACAGAAAGACAGACAGACAGACAGACAGACAGACAGACAGACATACAGACATACAGACAGACAGACAGACAGACAGACAGACAGACAGACAGACAGACAGACAGACAGACAGACAGACAGAGAGAGACAGAGAAAGAGAGACAGAGAGAGAGAGAGAGAGAGAGAGAGAAATGGAAACACGATATAATGTAACACAGACTGGAAACGACAGAACGTACGGGCTACAGAGCCAATAATCCAATTCATGGCAACAGTCGGGAATTCTTGGTCATGCCCGACTTGACTCCAAGCTGACAGAGCAAGATGACCTCATTGCCTTGTCATGTGCCACAGCGTCCGAATGCCTGCAATGTGTCACTTTCCATCAGTAAGCAAGCAGCTCCCAGCAGAACTCATTCCGACTGTGTAATTAGGTGAACGATCGGAATGAGGGGTCCATGCTCGTTGCAGATGGAGGGAGCGAGAAATAATAGCAAGAAAATTGGTCCGCTTTCCTTGGAGACGAAGAAAAATCCCCCGTAGGAACTGTGGCTACGTATTTGTAAGAATGCAGATCAAAACCTTCGCCCACACCTCAAGAACATGGAGAAGGAAGGGTGGGAACGCAGGAGGGTGGGCGTGTAAGGATGGGAGTGGATAGGAGTGGGGTGGAGTGGGGTTGTGGGGGTGGGATGGAGTGAAACTCGAATGTTATTCAACAGAGCACGCTCTTCCCATAACCCAGCCTACGTGATGTTTGTGTTTGTGTTCGTTTCAGTTGCCCGGTACGGAAAAACGCTCTTACCGCCTATTGAAAACCACACGAGGATAGAGTCGAGATTTTCTCCCTTTGCTCTGGCTTGATCTCATGAAAGAAACCAGTGGAAATATGCACTGTATCTTGAAAGAATTAACTTTTGATACAATGCCTAGATTGGTGCATATGTTTCTTCATTTTTACACCTATAAGTAAGTCCTGCCAGAAAAAAATTCGGTCTTACTTATTCACCTAATTGATATCATTCAAAATGTTTCTAACATTAAGAAAATAATTTCAACGGCGATGGGGTTGCATTCAGCGCGACTAGTATCTGAAATGAGCGGTCTACCCATTCTAGTTGTAATTATTCCTAGTGTTCATTCAGAGGAGCTGAGATGTTTGTCGTGGATTGTAAGGCTTTTGTTCAGAGCTTCATTCCAGATGTTCTACTGTACTCGGGACTCACGTAAACAACTCTGCCGTATTTGTCGCATTAAACTAAGTTTTCTTCTCCATTGAACTGTGAATGCATTCGTACCTCAGAATGGTTCAACATGAACTAACATATATTTCGAATATGACTGTGATAAACATCTCAGCCGAGTTTATTCCAAGAATACAACATTCAGAGCGTTTGTTCAAATTTTAAGGAAAATCGAGCTGTTTTGCATGAAAGATGTTGGGTACGGTTGTAAATAGAAAGATAATAAACTTGATTATTTGTTACTGCCAGCTGTGATTCGCTTTCTCGGTTGAAATAAGAGTTCAGTAGAGTTGTGTGTATTTTCAAGCAGACTTTATATTGTTGATTGAACAGAGAGATATTGAAAACTGGCTCTGCGATGATATATGAAAACTGGCATTCTTTTTTTTCATGTGACTTACTCCTAGAGATGCTACCGTGGAAATTGAACCAGAAAATTGAAAGTATTTCGACCAATGTTTAATGACGAATCCCACATTCTAAATCGAGACATTTTGTCTCAAAAAAGGTGGCGTCCTTAATAATAATAATAATAATAATAATAATAATAATAATAATAATAATAATAATAATAATAATAATAATAATAATAATACAGATTATTTATACGCACATACCTTCCCTAATAGGCAAGCTCATGGCGTTTACAATGAAAAGTCCACACTCATACAAAGCATTCCAACACTCGCACACTGTACAGTTGAATTAAAAGAAGAGTTAAATGCGTCCTTCCCGGTTTTCGCAAATGTGAAGCTCTTCTTAGGTTGAAATCTAAGTTTTGTCATAACCTTCAGTCAGTGCGAACCAGTTTCAGGTGAAAGAGGGACTGAAAAATGTTTTAAGGCAAGCATCAACTCTTAGCAGTGAACTTCTGCAATAGTCGTTTTAGGATTTTGATCCTTAGGTCTTGGAGTTGACCAATTTGGGTGTTGAAAGGTGCCTTAAAGCCAGAAATCTGCCCACCGTTGGCAGACAGAAAGTCAGGTAGGCAGCTTGATTAGAAACACCTCCAGTCAACGTGGTAATGCTGCTTAGGAACGGGCTAGGCCACCGGTGCCTGGTCACTGGGGTAATCTTTAAAAAAATACTTGAAAAGATTGTACATTAAACAAAGCCGTCCATCTTTCAGTGGACCTCTCTCTGTATCTATCTGTTTCTGTATGTCTCTGTATCTCTCTCTCTTTCTCTCTCTGTGTTTCTCTCCTCTGTCTCTGTCTTTCTCTCTTCACATTTTCTTTCTCTTTCACGCTTTCTTTCTTTCTTTCTCTCTCTCTCTTTCTCTCTGCTGTCACCCTTTCTCTGAACGAACAAACAAACGAACGATTTTATTTCAGAGGCCATTCACCCATTTGAATCATGTGTACAAAGGGGAAAAAATCTAAACGATGATACATGTTTGCTTCACTCTAGAACGTGCACACGTAATGTATGATAGTTGTGTCAGCAGCCCTGCACTTCAAAATGTGTACAAGTTGGATACAATATTAAGTGTAGGTAGCCAGTATCTCCTCTCTGAGCTTCAGGGCATAAAATACATAGACACATCTTTGTTTTCTAATTGGTACCATTCATTAAATAGTAATAGTTTCTGTTCGAAGTTGGATGTACATATTTTGCAATGTATTCCCCTAATTTTGTCGTAAGCACCACAATCCAACAAGAAGTGTTTCTCGTCTTCTACCTCATCACAAAATGGACAGGGAAGATCTCTCCTTTCATCGTGGTCATAACTTTGGTTAATTCCCAAGTTATGAATACCAAATCGGAAACGGATGAGAGTATCTCTGAACTTCTTGATATTAAGAAAGCTCAGGTATCGTTCTTGAAAATGCCTATTCTTGAAGGAAGCATACCATGAATATGTGTCACTGTTACAATGTCTTTCATCCCATGACTGCAGATAGCAATCACACAATCTTTGTTTCAGTTGTTTTAGAAAACTCATTTCGTTACCTACCCTTTCTCTGAGAGAGAGAGAGAGAGAGAGAGAGAGAGAGAGAGAGAGAGAGAGAGAGTTTGGCTTCCAACAATGGCATGGCGAAGAAAGTGCATTCCACGATCTTGCACGTCTTCAGTTGAAGCGGGTGTGTCTATAAAAAAGAAGAGGTTCTTAAGTTGTAGAGTCGACGAATTCACCAAGTCCAGGGATGGGTTTAAGTCTCTCTTCAAAGGCCTACGCAGAGCTACATTTCACCTACAATGTTCAGGCTTCGCAGTCGAGTCGTTCAAGGCCGAGTTTACTTGAATGTCAACTACGCTGCGGCTTGGCAGTGCCTGCAGAGTGAAGCCTGAACGCAGTCCTGGTTTCTTCCCCTTTCAACTTCATCTGCCATATTTGTCATAGGCATCACTGTTCAAACAGGCCTGTGTTGATCAAAAGTCATTTGTTCAGACGGGCAACATCGTCTGCTAATTTCCTCATTCCCAGCCAGCTTGATTACTTCTCCGTGAGTCAACACTGTGACGGTCATCGGCCCGTGACGTTTGATTCAACTAGCAATGCTGTCACACTCATGTTTTCCATTAAGCATCGCTAGAAGCAACAGAAGCCATTACTTGCTGGCTTGGCTGTGACGAGTTGCAGACGCAGCGCTTAAACATGGCACTCGATGCTGAGTGGAGAGTGGTGTCCCCATGAGCGTCTCGCCGGAAACCAGCAACAAACTTTGCAGGGCGAGCGGACAGTAATAAACGTGTCGACAGATCCGCCTGACATCGCCAGCAAAAAGCAACCCCATGGGACTGCACGGTAAACAGGTCCTGGGAGGAGCTGGGAAAAGATGGTGGGAGACAACAATGGGAATAGGGATGGGGAGGATGGAAGGATAGGAGTGAGTGGGAGGTGGTGTGGCGCGTGGGGACCGGAGGGTGTGGGGTTGGTAGGGAGGAGACGGGGTGGGGGTGAGGTGATAGAGGGAGGTAGGGGGTAAAAAGAGAGAAAGGTGGAGAGAAAACTTTTTGAATCAATGCGTGGTGTAGAATAAACGCTGTCTGATGTAAATGGAGAGAGAGAGAGAGAGAGAGAGAGAGAACGAACGAACGAACGAAACATTTTATTGCATAGGCCTCGGGCCTGTTGCAATTACAATCGCGCAGGAAACATTAATTATGAAACACTTTACAAAACTGGTAGTCAGTTTTGTTTTGGTCGCCGAACAAGAAACAGAACCATAGTCTCAAGCAAAGCACCGCGAATCATTTTTTCCGTGCTGCCCGCCTTGGTGGCTGCTGTCTCAAGGTCGGTCTTTCTCCTCTCACTCCGATGATGCGCCCGGGGTCACTGGCTGGAGTTACACCTGGCAGACGAACCTCTTGGAGTTGCTCTGGGGGGGTAGATCTCTGTCTGACGCTGTCCCGAGTCCGAGATCCAAGTACAGCTTCACGATCCTGATCCCTGTATTCCTCGGATGGCTTTTCCTCCGAGACGACTGTGGGACCCGACCTGACTAACGCGTTCATACTGCGCAGTTCGTGGAGAACTTCTCTGACGCAGCTTGGCAAATCCTCATCATTCCCTGGTGTGCTGTCTGGACCGTCTGGCAAAGAATGGTGCACTGTGAAACCAGCACCTGTGTCAGAGTCCTTTTTCCCAGCTGTCTCTGTGCACTCGCCGAACTGTCCGCGCTCATCAATTGCCGGGAGGTCAGAGGTCAAACGCGATTTGTCCTTCATTGTCACTGTGTGCTCGGATTCTAGTTCAACCTCGGGATTAGCACCAGAATCACAACCCTCAAGCAGCGCGTCAGAAGGGTAAGTCATTGACATGTTTCTTGACTCACGGTGTAGTTGAGCTCGTTGCCTGTCCCGATGTACTTGCGCTGGAGGTTTTCTCTTCCACGTTCCTTGTAAGCCCGTGCGCTGTGGTAATGGCTGACCGTGAGTGAAGCGCAGCACGACGACTGTTTGTCTTGCCATACCGTCCACTTTCCATGAAGACAGCATTTCTGTAGCCAGGAGTGTTGACATTACGCCCTCTAATGCAGCTGGGAGTCCAGTAACTGGCATTGTTTTCTACTTTGACGAAGAAGCTTGAAACACGTCAGGAGCAAAGCGGATACGTGCTGCTCGGATGGCCAGAGCAGGGAGAGTCGAGAGAGAGAGAGAGAGAGAGAGAGAGAGAGAGAGAGAGAGAGAGAGAGAGAGAGAGAGATTGATTGATTGATTGATTGATTCTTTATTTATCAAAGATGAAATTATAGGCATTTCGGCCGATCTTACAAATTGTCCTTGCTCATAAAGAAATGAAAACATGGATAGATAAGAAAAAATACACAGTAGCTAATCTATGTACAACATTTGGTAAGGTATATGAAGCATATGATCAACAATGACAAAGATGTTAGTGGATGCCTTTGACAACTGTCAGCTCAGTAAGTCTTCAAGTTCAAGCAAATACGTGTCATATGTACAGGCGACAGCAATGAGATCATCTGAATAGATAATCACGTATGGATGTTTTAAATGACTTCGTGGAAGTATTGTTCCTTAGGTGCAATTGGAGTGTATTCCATATCATAACACATGAATATGAGAGAGAGAGAGAGAGAGAGAGAGAGAGAGAGAGAGAGAGAGAGTGTATGTATCATGAAAGTGGACTTTCATTAATGCACGCCTACAAAAGGAAAATGTTTGTCTGATTTGGTTTATCTGCGTGAGCATGATCAGGTGTTGGATAAGTTTGAAGATACAAAGCCGAATCCTGTATATTTCGTGTATCTCTCATTATCTCAAGTATTTCATGATGTAGAACATGCTGTAATTTTGCGGTGTTTCACTGATACACTTTTGGCAGTCAATTAATGGGAACACTCCATACTACTGCTTCATCACCCGGTGAAAATGGAGAACAGCGATATGGGTCTCGTAGTTATTGCTGAATGATGCGAGTATCTGTAGATGGTGATGGGTGAGGTGGACTGAACTGTCTCATCAAGGCAAGCCCCCTGTGGGTTGGGGGCTAGAATAGACCCCCTGTGGGTTGGGGGCTAGAATAGACCCCATGTGGGTTGGGGTAAGAATAGACCCACCGCGTCTCCCTAGGCGATTCGTAAGAGGCGAATAACTAGAGACATCGTGACTTCGTTTGCTTTTACTCCTCATTATATTAACGATTTTCGTGCTTAATGACCTTAATCCATCCATCCATCATCAAGGCAAATTTTACCCTTTGCAAACACTGCAAAAGCTGTGTGAGTGACACAAAAAGTTTCTAGATCTTAGGCAACCTGAAGCGCTCTTTGTTTCATGCAATGTTGAGGTCTTATGCCCTTTTCGTTTGCCTTTGTTGCACTTGCACTGGCGGCATCACGTAATCTGTGCTTTAGCTTAGACCAAGCACTCCTGGGTACTTTTCTGTCCGTCATAGGGCTGCGTGGAGACAACCTGGGCAGCTCTTTTTCATCCAAAGTGCTTGTGTATGTGGAGTTCTGTCCTATGTGACGAAGAAACTCCACGATCCACCGCATAACGTAATCTTTGCACTCACTTAGGACTGTAGGACCTATGGCTCCATGAGCTTTCTCTGTGCTGCTTGTCTCGCTCACCATATTGAGTATTCTTGTCCGTCATAAGTCATTTAATTTCCTTTTGACTGTTTAATGTAGAGGCCATTATCATATAATGTCAGGATAAACTTTTCGTAGAGATCAAACCCTGCCTTCTGATACCTATCGTGGTCATACGCTTGTTTCGATAGACACGACACACTGTTTTTGAACAAAAGATTCGCATTCATGCCGCATAGCACATGTGTTATTCACGAAGCAATGCTGGTAGACGCAAAACTCATCTCTGTGCATTAGGAAGTAAAGAAACACATTTTTCATGTAGACGCGTTTTGCGACCAAAAGATTTAGCCCATGACGATTATGCATCGTCAGCGCCATACCACATTGTAGATGGATCTCTGGCCTTGGCTGCAGACGTCATGGTGAGCATTATCAACACCGTCACACTACAAACCCAACTCTTCAATGCCATGTCCTCTTGAATTATGCAACTTGTGTCCAGCAGCAGCTATTGATTCACTATCCGTCATCGCCCTCTCGTCATTCACCGTGTCCGTTTTGTTTTGTTTTGGTGCCCGTATACCATACATCTTTTAGCGACTAATGTCTTTGTTCCCTGTCGTCTGCGCGTAGTGGCATTAATGATTTGCCGCTCTGAGATCATAACGATCATAAACACCTCGTCACCTGAATGAAATTTATTATAACGACTATCCGCTTTGTGTGTAAAATGTTTTCACGAGAGTGGAGCCACTTTCCAGTTTGACGTCTGCCTTTTGCTTTCTTAAAACCGCACCAGACCATTTCATCAGGATCGATTATATTGTTCAACTTCCCATGACAATAAAAGCAAATTATTCTTTCGAATGTTAACTTCTGTTCAAAACTGCTATGCAACCACAGAAGACATTTTGGTTAAATGACATAATGTGTAAACACTTCTGGATCGACTAATTTGGTCTGGCAGCATCTCAATCTTTTCGGAAAGGCTTCCAGAGGCGGGCCCCACTAGTGGGCTCGTCCGAGGAGAGGGGTGTGAGAAAGACAGCCAAGCTGGTGGGCCACACTAGTGGACTGGTCCAAGGAGAGGGGTGTGAGAAAGACAGCCAATCTGGTGGGCCACACTAGTGGACTGGTCCAAGGAGAGGGATATGAAAAAGACAGCCAAGCTGGTGGGCCACACTAGTGGACTGGTCCAAGGAGAGGGGTGTGAGAAAGACAGCCAATCTGGTGGGCCACACTAGTGGGCTCGTCCGAGGAGAGGGATGTGAGAAATACAGCCAAGCTGGTGGGCCACACAAACTGGTGGGCCATAATATCTGACTGACTGCGTTTTTTACGATGTTTTTTCGAATCTTTCGAATCTTCTGTCTCTCTGTGCATGACTCACAGCGAGCTCACAACGGATTAACCGATTACTATTGCTTGCCAATCAGATGCTGTCGCCCGCCAGCTTGTGTGGGCCGCCAGCTTGTGTGGACCGCCAGCTTGTGTGGGCGGCCGGCTCGTGTGGGTCGCCGGCTCGTGTGGGCCGCCAGCTTATGTGGGCCGCCAGCTTGTGTGGGCCGCCAGCTTGTGTGGGCCGCCAGCTTGTGTGGGCCGCCAGCTTGTGTGGGCGGCCGGCTCGTGTGGGCCGCGGGCTCGTGTGGGCTGCCGGCTCGTGTGGGCCGCCAGCTTGTGTGGCCCGCCAGCGTGTCTGTCTCTCCAACACCCCTCTCCTCGGACGAGTTCACTAATGTGGCCCGTCTCTGGAAGCTTTTCTCTCTTTTATTTGCATTTGTTTCACATATTAGAACTGATTACAACAGAAGAGCATGGAAATGCAAAGTCTCCGTACTTTGGACAAGCTGGCAAGAGAACGTCTAAGTCTGATCTCCAATAAGCAATCTAATCAGCAAGTACTCGTCATAGAGTCAGTAACTAGGGTTCTGTACCAATCATCTCGTATCTTTCGACCTAGTTTCAGTTCATGACGGGTATAAATGAACTCCTATCATTTGATGCTGACGTGGATCTTCACGAATGCGTCCGATGAACGAAAGAAGCCCATCCATTGGGGCGATAGCGGAAGCAGTTCAGTACGGCAAACCCTTTGAAAGCAAACTCCCTCGAGAGTCGAGGTTGCGTTAGTCCTCATTAGCGGGTTTGGCCAGGCAATCTTCTCTGTAACTCTGACCGGCTAAAGTGGTTTAGGGCCGCCGGCCATGATGGAGAAGTCGGCAGGAGCCAGAGAAAAGCCGAACTGTCTCTAATTGAGCTCGAGGTGCGTCCGCCCAGCCGAAGTGAAAAACATTACTACTCTGATTGCCACCCCTTAGTAGGCATTCGTGCTCGTACCAGCGCTGGCTTGCGATGCTCCTGACCAATGAGAAGAAGAAGTTATTGAAGGAGGGCTGAGAGTTCGTGATGTAATGCATTTTGAACTCAGTTTCCACACATTATATCATTATCTGCGTCTGTGAAAGGGCACATTCACGAAACACAAACCCTTCAATTAATTGATGTGCACGTTTTTCGGTTTTGTAGCAAAAGTGCAGATGGATTTTACTGTGAATCTCTTTAAATGCTTCCAGCAAACAAAATAGACAAAACCAAGATCTGACTCCTGCGGCCTGTCGTTGACACTTTCTGACTTCAATAGGTACCTGTGGGAACTTGCCGGAAATTACCGACTGCACACCACTCACCTTACACCCCTCACCCCACACCCCACACTTCTCACCCCACAACCAACACCCCTCACCCCACACCCCACACCCCTCATCCCTCACCCCACACCCCTCACCTCACACCCCACATCCCTCACCCCACATCCCTCACCCCACACCCCTCACCCCACACCCCTCATCCCTCACGACACATCCCTCACCACACATCCCTCACCCCACACCCCATATCCCTCACCCCGCAACCGACACCCCTCACCCCACACCCTATACCCCTCGTACCTCACCCCACACCCCTCGTCCCTCACCCCACACCCCTCATCCCTCACCCCACACCCCTCATCTCTCAGCCCACACCTCACACCCCACATCCCTCACCCCACACCCCTCATCTCTCACGTCACACCCCTCACCCCAAACCCCTCACCCCTCACCTCACACCCCACACCCCTCATCCCTCACCCCACACCCCTCACCTCACACCCCACACCCCTCATCCCTCACACCACACCCTTCATTTCTCACCCCTCATCCCTCATCCCACACCCCTCATCCCTCACCCCTCAACCCACAACCGACACCCCTCATCCCTCACCCCACACCCTTCATCCCTCACCCCACACCCCTCATTCCTCACTCCACACCCCTCTTTCCTCACTCCACACCCCTCACCCCACACACCACACACCAAAAAACAATCCACGTCTGACCTCGGGTCACGGGAGTTCAAAGGCACCACATACATTTTGCTGTCAAGCATGGGCTGCAGCTGAAAGGGCGTTGACCGCCTCTGTGCGCCTCGGCCTGAGACAGAGGAGTCTGTGGTCAATAGTCCAAGACACCAAGCCTTTTGCCCGAGGCGCCACATCCGTCTGGACGGAAAGGGTAATTTCACCTGGAACTCTCCGTCTAGGAGAAGCAGGCGCCGACCCCGTTGACTGGCGGGACTTCAATCACAGACTCACAATCAGCAGTTTTCGGCGTCCTGAGTTCCTGTGAGGTCTGAAAGAAGAACACTGGAACACTGAAAGTTTTCTAGTCAGTCAGGGTTGTCGTGTGTCATTTTCTTATGAGGTCTTGGAGAACACAGGAACCCGATGAACATCTACCACTCAACACTGTTAGAGTCGGAGTCTGAAATTCCTGTGAGGTCTGAAAAATGAACCCTGGAACACCGTGGAACTTTTCCAGTCAGGAGTGTCGTGTCTCATGTTCTTAAGATGTCTGAAAGAACACTGGAACACTGAAAGTTTTCCAGTCGGGAGTTCGTGTCTCATGTCCTTAAGATGTCTGGAAGAACAAAGAAACGCGATGAAAGTTTACCAGTCAGCAATTTTAGTGTTTTGAGTTGAACACTATGGAAGTTTTCCTGTCAGAATTTTCGTGTTTCGTGTTCTTAAGATGTCTGGAAGAACACAGGACGATGAAAGTCTTCCAGCCAGCAATGTCGGCGCCTCTACTTCCTAAGAAGTCTGGAAGAAAAACACAGGATAACGACGAAAGCCAAGAAAGGATGGACGCCATTGATCTCAAGATAATCACGGAAAGAAGAACAAAAGTCCTATTACTACGTTCTAGATGAATGTTATTGATTCTCCCGAAGACGCTTCACTAATGTCCCAAAGAATGTTTTTCCTCCTCGCTTCTATCTCTAATGAAAGAGTTGTACATAAAAGAAAAGTTTTTAGGTTCGTTGGGCGAGTGTTTGAAGCGCAAGATCTGGTTCGTGCTTTCGTAGCTGCGCATATATCGCAGTGTTTCATCCTTGGGAAAAGTGTTTGACTCACAGATCTTCTTACCACTCGTGAGTAAAACAGATTTCCTGTAAAGTCCCAGTTGTGAAATAGTAAAAATCAACTCTGCTGTTCATCTGCAGCTTAGTAGCATAGTCCCCCAGGGATGAGTGTTGAATAATGACAGTGATCTGGTGTCCAGGGGTTAAAAATGCAGCGTGAACACACATTGGAGGTGGAAAAGGTCACAATATGAAAAGAGCAATGCCATAAGTGGAAAACAATGTTAGATTGCGCCGGAATGATATGAAAAAGGATCCAAATGTAACCCGTGTTGTAACTTGAGCATGCGTTTGTGTATGCTTGTGTGTGTGTGTCTGTCTCTGTGAGTGTGTGCATGTGTGTGTGTGCGTGTGTGTGTGTGTGTGTGTTTCATGGGCACCCTATGGATTGGGGGTAAGAATAGATAGGCACTGATAACCTGTAAAACTATTCATTCCTTCATTCATTCATCCATTCATTCATTCGTGCATTCATTCATTCATTCATTCATTCATTCATTCATCTTTTCCGTCCTTCCTTTATTAATTCGTTTGTTCATTCATTATTTTTTCTTGTGACGTTATGTTTAGTGAGCGTTTTATAGTGCCCTTGATGAGTTGTTTATCGCGCCTCTGTAGTCGTTCTATTGATTAACGCCTTTCTACCTCTCTGCCCCAACAACCACTGCTAATACTCTTTATACCGTCATTTGAATGCCAAACCTATAACTCTGCTATCATTTCGTTGCATCGTGAGCGTTTGTTGCTGAAAGAGTTTCACAGCTGTGGATATAATGTCCCTAAATCTGCAGGTTTTCACGATTACTTGCTGTGAAAGTATTAGCAAACGATTAACGAGATAAAATAGAAGTGGGAACTAGAAAGAAAAAATGAATGGGAATGTTTCGTTTATATCACTTTACGACATTTTCGGCATTGCACACGGAGAATGAAGTATAGGATTAGAAGAAGTCGATGTGTTTTTCTCAGATTTTAACCATGCAAGTGGATGACGTAGAGACATGCAGAGCAGTCCTCCAATGTCACCACTGTTCCTGTCAATGTGTTTCGAGTATCGGTCAGGCGAGTCACGTCAACACGCATACCCGGAGAGATTAGATTGCATACCCTGCGTTCCGCTTCACTCTGCTTCATCTCTGCTACGATGTAGCAGGCTCAGGAGTTTCGATTGGTCGGTTTCTTTAATTACTTAAAAAGCACGTTACCATTAAAAGTAGAGCGTTCTGGAGTCCCTTTTTGGATATATGAATCCCCAAAATGATTTCACATTCAGTTATATCCTTCTTGATTTATAGACAACTTTATAAAAGCATTAGGGTCGAAAATCCATTAAAAACAAAAGGGAGATAACCATCACTAGTCATAGAGGAAAGTCAAGGGAATCTCAAAATGTGTGTCGTCTGCTACGTCGTTACAGGCATGGGTATATATGCCGACGTTTACTACAGATATCAAACCATGACATGCAATCCACTTTGCCACGGTGATGAGAGCACGAAAACATTCGTTTCTTCGAAACTTGAAAGCGATCGGCACGTTTGCCACTTCCATGGTATGTAAACTCCATGGTTCGAAGCGTGTTTACCGTACATTTCCGTGGAGTGACTACCAATTAGTTCTGTCTAGTATGAGCCAATCAAACGCGGCTACGGGTTCTATACTTTCATCGTTGCTAGGCACAGCAAGTGGCACACTCTAGTGTGAAGCAGTTAGAGCGCCTTCTGAGATGCTCTAGCTGCTGCGCGACCTTGACAGGAAGTTGACCTCTGCCACTGGGTGAAACGTCACCAAAGATTGTGTATGAATGATGTTCGACCCTTATGCTTTTATTAAGTCGTTTCTTCGATCAAGAAGAATACATTTGAGTGTTAAATGATTTTGGTGATTCGTTTATTCAAAGAGGGCCTCCAAAATCCTATACTTTTAATGATAATGTGATTTTTAAGTTATTAAATAAAACCAACCAATCAAAACTCTTGAGGCTGCTTCATCGTAGCAGAGATGAAGCCGAGTGCAACGGAACGCAGGGATAGTCTGCCCCTCTCCCTTGCGCCAGGCAGCCAGCACCTCACTTTAGCCAAGCACTCTAAGTAGACAACGTAACTGATTTCGATTTGCACAGAAGCAAGCATTGTTTGCGCTATAGCTCGGCACTTTTACATGTGCATCAAAAGAATCGGGTTTTTTCCAAACCCTTCTTGCAAAATGTGTGAGCGACAATTTGTCTCTCTTTTTGTCTACATTTTCCTTGGTCTTCCTATGCTCAGCGCTGGAGGTGTCTCTCTAGCTACGCCATAGCATGCCTCTTCTAGAAGGCTCCCTTCCATGCAGTCGTAGAGCTCTGTCTGGATGCCATCTGAGTCTTGACTCTGGATACAGAATGCGCTGCCGCATACTTCATCAGCTGCAATTCTGTGGTCCCCATGCATTTCGGGGCCCCGCTCCAGCAGTGTCCGCAAAGCCTATCCCAGGCAGCACTCACAGTATGTCACTATGTGTCATCAGAAGGCGTCTTCTGGAATCAGGATCAAAGGCCTACATCGAGTCACGTGTCATTGAGAATATTGAATTCCAGCAGAGGTACCCGATCTTCGGCACAGGTGCAGCTTGGTTATTTAAAGGTATCGCAGTTAA
>JAWQFJ010019342.1:50000-60000 GCA_034096865.1 Theodoxus fluviatilis | reverse complement strand
TTGGCCTTCTGCTTGATGGACACGGCTGCCGACCTTCTCCGTGGAAAGAAAGCCATACATTTTGAGACTCAAGCGTCATGCAGAAGATTGGTTTGCAAGCAGACCAAATGAAGCAACGATGATGCTTAAAAAAGAATATATTCACAGGAGGATGTTTCGACACATTTCAGGTACATGGATACCGTGTTTTTTCCAAATTGAAAATAATTTTCAGCTCCATCCTTGCACGTATAGGGGAAAAAAAGTAATATTTCATTCAAATGGGTGACAAATAATCGAAATAAAATGTAATTGTTGTGAAGGTTCTGGATGTGTCACAAATATTGTTGAGCTATCGAGCTGGTTACCTCAGTCTCCGCGCCCTGATCGTTGCTTAGTTACGTGACAAAGTGAATTTGTCTTGACTGTGTCACGTGACATCATTCGCGAAGTATCCGGACCGTCGAGTAGGTTGTACGCGGTTCTCGAAGATTCTAGAAGCCTGTAAGACGGTACATTAGGCGAGGCGGCGAGAAGGCACACACGAGAGAAGAGATGAGAGGCGCAAGAAGATAAGCGAGTGCGAAAAGTTCTCCATAAAGTGATCGAGTCATCGACGGCTTTTGTGCTCTAGAGCGAGATGTACTCCAGAGTGTACGCGTAAGGTACAGCGTGAGAGGAATGCAAATGACAGAGACAGAAGACACGTGTAAGTGCGTAGATAACAACGAGTGTGTCCTCCGATAATCTAGTCTCGAGAGTGAAGTTGTTATAATGATTTTTTTTAAGAAAAAAAGTTGTAATGATGATGCTGATTACTGATTTTTATAACTGTGTACCTACCAGTGTGGTTAAAATGTTTTCGAAAACGACAACAGGATTTTGTGAACTTCGACTTCGCGGCGCAAGCTAGGAGAACCCCGCATTAACAGGACTTTGCGATAGGAGAAGTCGCAACATTACATAGCCTTTGCTTGTTCTTTGCTTGTTCTTTGCTTGTTCTTTGCTTGTTCTTTGCTTGTTCTTTGCTTGTTCTTTGCTTGTTCTTTGCTTGTTCTTTGCTTGTCCTTTGCTTGTTCTTTGCTTGTTCTTTGCTTGTTCTTTGCTTGTTCTTTGCTTGTTCTTTGCTTGTTCTTTGCGTGAAGTACGAGAGGACTTCTCTTTAAAAACGAGCACCGAGTTTACGCATGCGCAGTCTCAGAACACGCAGAACGAAAGACAGTGACTGGCCTTGCCTCGATGGCTAGCTATCGTTTGGCGTTTCTTCAGAAGTGAAGCAAGCACTGTTGTCACTACTTCCCGCTGAAGTTCTCCTTTTTAAAGCGGCACTGGCAGAGATTACACCCGTACAGCGTCGACAATCATTCCGTCGTATACAGGCTGCTGAATCGATTATACTGGAGGAAATGTAGCTTTCCATAGAATTGAACCTGCCCTCCTGCTAATGTAAGTGTGTTGTACACGAAAGATGTTTTTCACGTTACATGTACAGTAACGGAAAGAGTGGGAGGACGAGAGCTCCAATGCCAGATGTGCTCATTGCTGCTCAAGACATGCTCCACAAGTAGTTTCGTCAGTTACAACGTCTAATTAGTGGCTGGCTCTTGGTCTATTCGAGTGTCTCGTGTTAATCGCTCTCACCTGTGCAAGTGTTTCCTCGTTATGCCATCCTTTCCATGTCCACTCTCTCTCTCTCTCTCTCTCTCTCTCTCTCTCTCTCTCTCTCTCTCTCTCTCTTTCTCTCTTTCTCTCTCTCTCTCTTTCTCTCTCTCTCTCTCTCTCTCTCTTTCTCTCTCTCTTTCTCTCTCTCTCTCTCTCTCTGTCTGATTTTTTAAAGTCTCTTATTCTTCCGATTTCTTATTTCTTCTATCCGTTTCTGTGTGTTTGCGTAAGCATATGCTCATAGCTAACTGACACTGATTGTCTGCCTGCATATCTATCTGCCTGCCCTCCTGTCTGTCTATCTACGAGCCTGCTAACCTGCCTGCTTGCTTTAGTGCATGTTTGTTTGTCTCCCTGTCTACCTGCTTGCCGATCTGCGTATCATATGTGTGCCATATGTGTGCCTCTCTCTCTCTCTCTCTCTCTCTCTCTCTCTCTCTCTCTCTCTCTCGCTCTATCTCTATCTCTCCTCGCTCCTCACTGTCCTCTCACTCTCTCTCTCTCTCTCTCTCTCTCTCTCTCTCTCTCTCTCTCTCTTCCTCCGCTTCCCTCCCTCCTTCCATTATACATTCTCCATGTAATCTATTCATACTTCTTTTCTCATTTCTGTCTTTATTTCCTTGGGGAAACTCAAAAACGGTTGATAGGAAATCGACCCTCTCGTCTCCCTTCCATGTTTCTTCCCCACGAGACGCTTACCCAGTGTTTTATGGTAATTACCATGCTTGAAGCATCGATCCTTATCTGCGTCATCACCTCCACCCTCTAAAGGACAGATCAAAGACTAAGACCGGTGGGCGATGGACCGCAACCAACGTACTGGTACCAACTCGACTGCTTCGTCATGCGTGTCTAATAGACAACTCCACAACACAGAATGGTAGCATGGTCGCCATTCTGGCCACAGCCTGTGTCATTGATTTTTATGAGTGGATGCCTCTACCAGCTTCTTCGTGTCTCCTGGGTTGTGCTTGTTTCCTCTGCCTCAAGACTTTGCCGTAACCTTTCTTCTTTGTCCATGATCTACAAGATAATGGTTTGTCGCAATCGCGAAGCTGTTAGATCGACGTGTTTGGAGACGGAGGCGAAGTTAATGCTCAGAATAGGTTCCCCCATCTCTCTCTCTCTCTCTCTCTCTCTCTCTCTCTCTCTCTCTCTCTCTCTCTCTCTCTTCCTCTCTCTCTCTCTCTCTAACCAGTACTTTACTGCTTTTATTATGGTTGAAGATTCTCAGAATGGACGAGAATAGATATCCACATATTGTATATAAAGCAATGTTATCTTGCGTTGATGGAAAAGAGAATTGGGCTACGAAGATTAAAGGAATTTTAACTAGCTATGATATGATGCATATCTGGATTGCGCAGGGAGTACATGATGAAAGGACTTTTTTGAGAGCACTGAAGGAGCGAATGATTGAGACGTTCAAAGAACGGTGGTTTTGCAAGTTAGGAAAGTCAAAGATGTGTGCTATATAGAGAAATCAAGACTAGTTTTGGTGTGGAAGAATACTTATTTGCATTGGATAAGGAAGTGTTCAGATATTGCTTCATACGCTTTCGAATGGGTATTAGTGATCTTTCTGTACATAAGCTAAGGTACTCCTCAAATGTCGACGATCCTTTGTGCCCCGGGTGCCGAGAGGTATTAGAAGATGAACGGCATTTTGTTTTGGGTTGCCCGGCTTTGTCTGAACTGCAGGGCAGATATTTGGCACAGTATGTTAAATGGAAAAGCACAGAGCCTTTTGTGCATCTTCTGAAGGCTTGTTCAGGAGGCGCAGCGCTGCGTGTGATTCACTCCTGAACAGCGATTTTGGGGCGTGATTCACTCAGCGCTGAGCAGCGCTGTGCATCACCGATCCGAAGTGATTCAGACGATTTTCAAAATGGCGTCTTCCAGCCCGCACTGGCCGTCGATGCGTAAAATAACCCCCAGAAACATCATTTTGGGACTGGAACGGGCTTTATTTGCCCCAAGCGCTCTGTATGCGCGAGTAATGGCAAGTAAGGATGACACAGTAATGGACTTTATTCATGCAGAATACATTTGAACGTGCATAAACGATGTCTGTGGCAAAGAAAACACTTTCTTAGCGTCTATCAACACAACATGGGGCGCAGAAGATTTACCTCCTCTTTAACAAGTGAAGCGCTGCACAAAATCTGTAGGTGTTCAGGAGAGGCAAAGAGCGCTCAATTCCCAACATGAAGCGCTCATGCAGCGCTTTGTACTCCTGAACAAGCCTCTTATGTTAATGATGCGAGAGTGATAAGAGCGATTGCCACCTGCTTGTACCATGCACACAGACAGCGGGAAGACGCGGTGCATTCGGTGACAAGCAATTCATTTTTCTTAGAATGAAAAAGGGGATGTGTGAGAATACTTCTCTCGCCAATGCACTGATATCGTTGTTGATTTTGTAATGGGCCGCTGGCCTGCACAATAAACAAGTTCGTTCGTTCGTTCTCTCTCTCTCTCTCTCTCTCTCTCTCTCTCTCTCTCTCTCTCTCACACACACACACACACACACACACACTGTGTGTGTACATGCGTGTGATTATGTATGTGTGCGTGCGTGTGTGCGTGTGTGCGTGCGTACGTGCGCGCGCCTGTGTCTGCATGCATGTGTGTGTAAGTGAATAGGCGAGGGTGTGCATGAGGATCTGCCTACAGGAACCCTCACAAGTGTCGTAGCAATCTGCATTTTCGGAGGGACTTAATCTACACCAATCAGAATGCTGGAAAATGTCGAGTCAAGGAGGCTAAAGAACAAGAACCTCAGTTGCTCAGATCTCGTGATATCCTGCTCCAAGACCCATAATGATTGGCGAACATAAAAAGGACTCACTTCTGACTGGTATAACAAAACTCACCGAGAAGCATTTGTGTTCGACTCTAGGCTAATTTTGTCCAAAGTTGCAGAATCCATCGTCCTTACAACTGATGTAATACATACTGATCCAGCAGAACCTTGGGAAGCTGGCTAATAATAGCTGTAATGAAAAAGAAGACGACGCATTTACTCTTCTCAGCGTTTGCTGAATCAGGCTGTCTGATCGAGGAACACTTACGAGTAAGTAGATGTCCTCAGACGTGATCTAACTGGATACCTCCGTCACAGAGTGTCTGTCTGTCGATCTTTCTGCCTCCTCCCGCCGCCAGAGTTAGCAGAGTGGGAATACTTATTCGATGCAGACGTCTTCCATCGTTCATTTCCTGCCTTTTGCTCCTCCCAGCTCATTTGACACAAGAACGTTGATGCCAGCTCTGCAGATACTGCGAGGAGATGGAAGTATTTCTGATGCTTTTGTGCTTTTCATTCTTTGTTGTTTGGTTCTGGAAGCTGGAAGTATTCACGATAGAAGCATTTGGTTGGCTTGCCTTTTCGCTTCAAAATAATAAACTACTTTGAACGGTAGACGGAATAATGAGAAAAGCCAAATTTGAAAGGACGTGTAGAATGTTTTCTTCTGCTTCTGTGATGTTTACTTTAGCGTTCAAATACTCCATCTCTTAACACCATTAGTAGATCATATACATGTATGTCTTGGACGTATTCGAGGCTAACATCAGTATGGCCAGTGGCACTTGATCGATCTTCCCTTCTAACATTGTTGTGTGTCACGCTAATCTCGGCAGAAAGGAACTGTTTACGTAGGTAAATGAGCATAATCCCCTTTTAAAAACACGGTAGTCATTGGGTTTTTTCCTTTCATCCAAGTAGTGTCTGCCTACATTCCAAACTCCTTCACATCGTCTTGAGACGGTCTGGAACACAACGGCGTTACAGACGGAGGGAACGGAACAGGGGATGATGCAGGCAGAAAGCGGTTTCCTCTACGGGTCCCACGAGGCCTGCAGACGTCTGGGAAAACCGTGCGAGAGTTTGCCCAGGATACCATGTTGACATTGGGTCCGAGGAAGCGATGGAGGAAATGGGAATATGAGTCCAAGGGAGCGGCAAATTATTACACGGAATAATTAGCTTCGACGCCGTTTTCTACGCTGTCAGTTCGTTGGCCGTTGATTTTTCTGTTGTTGGTTTTTTCACTCTATGTCGTAGGGGACGATGCCGGATCCCGCCATTCTGCCGACATCTTCTTCGCTCAAGTTCTCACTGAGACAGCTCCCCTCAGCTCTGCCCTTGACCTCACAGCAGATGAGGTGGCTGTCCATCGACTGTCGAAACGAATGAAGACTTGGGTAGCTCTCTCTTCAGGGAGATATATTGTTGTTCCTTCGGTCTTGTTCAGTATTAATAATTTTACCGACCGTGTTCTACAAGTTTGACTGCTGTTATATCATTCGTTACTGTCAAGCAATTTTGATCTGCTCAAGTGAAACGTGCTGGTGTCATTGTTCAGTGTCTACTATGTTCTTGAAGGATTGGCTCTGAAGCGACCATATTCCCTCGGTCCCTAAAAGCACATGGATGTTAACCTCGAAAAAACACACAATCGTGGATATGTTTTTCCTTGCGCACAATTTTTCTAATGGTATTTTCTGTCTTCTTTTCAGTCACCGCAAACAATAAACAGGTAGGTGACTGTTACTGAAGAAGTAACAGCCTGGCAATTGTACAGGCAAAGCAACAAGGACTATGGTTTTTCCTCTTCACAGTTTGTCTTTAAGACTTACCCAGGAATGGAATGACAGAGGCTTCAGGTGACAACCTACAGAACACCGTGGGGGCCATGTTCTCAGGGCAATACGACACCGCGGCCTAATGCCCACGCAGTGACATCCTTGGGTGAAACTTCTGCACTCTCTTCATTGTTCTCAACAGTCCCAGACAATGAGCGGGGGCAATTAGGGACAGGGAAAGATGTGCCAGGAAAGATGCTGGAGAAATTTTCCAAGGCAACCACAAACTCCACCTTTGCTCCGTCATAAGCAGCTTGCTATGTCCTGTGTCAGTGCGAACCAGGAAGACAACCAACCCAATGACCGGTGTGGGAAGCGCCAGTGTATTGAGTGGGAAGGGAGGAGGAGCAAATTTGTGTGGCTCGGGGGAGACGCGTGTGGTAACAACGGTCGAGAGCTGACCTCGGTGGAGTGTTCTCGGTGCAGGCTGTTCAGTGCAAGCCGTGACCAAGATCATCTGCACTCGGAGTAAGCTGTGACCAGCTCTAGGAATAACGATGGGAACGCCCGATCGAATGAGTGGTTTAGTGGCACGACTTGCACACTATCTCAGCGACGCTGCCGTGCTAAGAACCATTGCGTCTGGGGCTCCACTGCACGTGAGCGTAGAAAATCTTTTTTCCAGCGTAGATAATGTGTGGAGATCAGCCACAACGCATGCACCACCATGAGTGCTTAAGGTAGACGGTCTAAGGAAGTAAAGGAGAAGTGTTTAACTGCTAACATGCATTGATTGTGCATTACAACATGAAATTCTTTATACAGCAGTTAAGATTGACGGGATGACTGGGTATTAGGAATGTTGTATGAAGGTCAAACTGTTTATTGTGCAAAATGAAGGTATGAGTAAACGGCAGGACTTAGCAGCGCTATGATTTTTTCACACTGTGTGTATGTGTGTGTGTGTGTGTGTGTATGTGCGTGTGCGTGCGTGCGTGCGTGCGTGTGTGTGTTGGGGAGGGATACACATATATATATATATATATATATATATATATATATATATATATATGTGTGTGAGTGTGTGTGTCCTTGTTTGTGTGCATGCGTGTGTGCATGTGAGTGTGTGAGAGAGAGTGAACTGAACTTTACTGCAGGCCGCGGCACATAAAACAGATTATGCCGGAGTTGCAAAATAAAACCGTGAGAGAGAGAGAGAGAGAGAGAGAGAGAGAGAGAGAGAGATTGATTGATTGATTGATTGATTGATTGATTGATTGATTGATTCTTTATTTATCAAGGATGAAAGTTTAGGCATTTCTGCCTTTCTTACAAATTGTCCTTGCTCATAAAGAAATGAAAACATTGATAATTAAGACACAAAATACACAGTAGCTAATCCATGTACAACAGTTGATAAGATATATGAAGAATATGATCAACAATGACAAAGAAGAGAGAGAGAGAGAGAGAGAGAGAGAGAGAGAGAGAGACAGAGAGAGACAGAGAGAGAAAGAGAGAGAGACACACACACACACACACAGAGACACACAGAGACACAGAGAGCCAAGGTCAACGTCAGTGGAGATGAAGGGTCCATTGTATGAGAGGGATGTGTCCTGCGATACGACACTTTCCATCATAGATGCTTATTTCCCTATCTTTGTTGATCCGAAACAGGTCAGGGCTAGTTGGCTGGGTCCATCTTTTGCATTCCGTTTACCTTTATCTGGTTCAATTTCCTGAGGAAATAGCTGTCTCTGTGCTGTACTGAGGAAATAGCTGCCTCTGTGCTGTACTGAGGAAATAGCTGCCTCTGTGCTGTACTGAGGAAATAGCTGCCTCTGTGCTGTACTGAAGAAATGGCTGCCTCTGTGCTGTACTGAGGAAATAGCTGCCTCTGTGCTGTACTGAGGAAATAGCTGCCTCTGTGCTGTACTGAAGAAATAGCTGCCTCTGTGCTGTACTGAGGAAATAGCTGCCTCTGTGCTGTACTGAGGAAATAGCTGCCTCTGTGCTGTACTGAGGAAATAGCTGCCTCTGTGCTGTACTGAGGAAATAGCTGCCTCTGTGCTGTACTGAGGAAATAGCTGCCTCTGTGCTGTACGGAGGAAATAGCTGCCTCTGTGCTGTACTGAGGAAATAGCTGCCTCTGTGCTGTACTAAGGAAATAGCTGTCTCTGTGCTGTACTGAGGAAATAGCTGCCTCTGTGCTGTACTGAGGAAATAGCTGCTTCTGTGCTGTACTGAGGAAATAGCTGCCTCTGTGCTGTACTGAGGAAATAGCTGTCTCTGTGCTGTACTGAGGAAATAGCTGCCTCTGTGCTGTACGGAGGAAATAGCTGCCTCTGTGCTGTACTGAGGAAATAGCTGCCTCTGTGCTGTACTGAGGAAATAGCTGCCTCTGTGCTGTACTGAGGAAATAGCTGCCTCTGTGCTGTACGGAGAGAGCACAAATGGACACCATTTCATGGACGGTTTAGCTCCTTTTTAGTTGGAAATTTCGAGCAATGCTGTTCGCAGTTGGACTGCAACACAACAGTACCGGCGCAGTACCGGCGCAGTACCGGCGCAGTACCGGCGCAGTACCGGCGCAGTACCGGAAGTGCACAAAAGCCGACATGGACTTACGCGAACCTGTGTTCGGAGACTGCTGCATATCAGTTAGCCGAAAATGAATCTGCAATGCACGTCACTGCCGAACCACGGAGCTATATGATAAGCTACGTAGTATCATGTAGCTCAATGGCCCGAACTTAACCAAACTACGTTGACCGACATTTCGATTTAAACATTGCAGCAATTTTTATGAACTATTGATGAATTCTATAATTAGCTTTGAGAACGTAGTACTGTTCTTTGGTTATTATATAATCTTTTTATGCTTTGAACTTCGGGCACTTGGCAAACCCCCAGAATCCTTTCGCGAAGTCGAAGCATCGGCGCAGTAGGCAGAATCTTCGCCCAGTTAGAACACAGCTTCAGTCCCTAGCACAACACTATACTTTATTTTGAAGTCACATTCTTTTTTTGTCCAGAAGGTCATCATGCTGAACAGATGGGCTGTTTTGAAGAGCTCATTTTTAACATTGCCTTCCCTATATAGTCACATGATCTCTTGGTGTACATGCATGGTAGATCGGAACACCCGAGCAGCCTGACACACATGGACAAAAGGAATCGAGAAGCTGGAAAAAGTCGAAACAAAAGCGGATCTAGGAATAGTTCTTGTCTGCATACGCAGGGTTCGCCAGACGAAGACCTACGTTACCTTACATAGTCTTCCGTGGCGCCAGTAAAGCAGGCAGACCCATAGACTTGGTAATACCGTCGTCCCATCGTGGTTGATGAATGCGTCTTTGCAAACAGGGAGGTCATTTCCTGCCAAGGCCAGGAAAACAAAGAGGAGATGACAGAAAGCATGCGAATGCCCCGCGCAGGCTGCAAAATTGATTTATTGCCCATCATTAAAGGGCTGGAGTGCTTCTGAATTGGATAGTTGGCTGGCTGTCTGGCCTGGGACCCGGAATTCAGCTCATGCAGCACTGGGGGTGGGTGGGGGGACAGGAAGAAGACTGCGGCCATGAAGACTGCATCTCCTGTGACCTTGGTGCGGATGCCAAGGACAAACTGAGTAGTTTTATCCTGAACACGACGGATTCTATTCGTCTTTCTGTTGTCATGGGGCACCAACGAAATAATAATAATAATAATAATAATAATAATAATAATAATAATAATAATAATAATAATAATGAATAGTATTTGCATA
>JAWQFJ010019342.1:17500-45000 GCA_034096865.1 Theodoxus fluviatilis | reverse complement strand
CATCCACCGAAAAGGACCAGAAAGTTTGTTGTGGGCGAGAGGAATGAGAGATGTGAAATGTCAAAAAGTGGTGATAAAAAGCACAAACTCATGATACTGATTTATTGATTCAATGCTATTCGGAAAGGTTATCGTTGAAGATTTTTTCTTAACTAGTTGATTTATTGATATAGCTCTCTCTCCTTCTCTCCCTCTCTCTCTCTCTCTCTCTCTCTCTCTCTCTCTCTCTCTCAGAGCGCACAGCAACCACTTCCTTATGATTTTATCGATAATGAAAGAAAGTTTCATGTTTTTTCCGCGGATAATCGGAAAAAGGTTTTCTAATACGACTAGTTTATCATTGGAATATAACCTGCAAAAATCTGATTATTCAATTTCATCGATGTGAAATGCATGGTGTAGTAAACATCTATGCTAGGTATACTTTCAATTGAAACATCGATAAAATTAAGGCTACGTAACCTTCAGAATGGATTAAGTACTCGACAATCATCTTTTGATACCGTAGCTTTTTGTCAAAGCAAATTTAGACAAACCCACAGTTCAGCTGTTCACTTTGTGAACGATCTACTACCTAGCCTGCCGCTCGTTGCATACGGAAAGCGCTCTGGAGCGCTCTGACCCGATTTCCCCTTGCCTGTAGTATAGATGAGCGAGAGCGCCCCGGAGCGCTTGCCTTACACAGCGCGCGGCAGGCATGCCGCAAAAAGCCATTCACGTAAACAGCCGGGAAACCCTGGTCTGTTTCTGCTGCATGCACGGCACGCTCCAGTTTTTCCCGCGCTTTCTTTGCCACCAGAGCCGGGCATCCCCGATTTTGGATATGCAGTCCACAACAATGCAAAAAATGCATTTCCGGTATTCTTTCTGTGTGATCGCAATAATCATACAGGAGTCGGTGTCACAATTGGGACGTAAAAGCAGGCAGTGTCTGGTTTTTGAAACAGATTTATTACAAGAACTGAGTGATTGAACGTTGCGTACAATTACAGCGATCACTTTTTTAAAAGACCAGAAATGTGGTCTGGATTGCTTTGGATTGCTTTGGATTGCTTTGAAATGCTTTGGATCGCTTTGGATCGCTTTGGATTGCTTTGGATTGCTTTGGATTGCTTTGGATTGCTTTGGATTGCTTTGGATTGCTTTGGATTGCTTTGGATTGCTTTGGATCGCTTTGGATTGCTTTGGATTGCTTTGGATCGCTTTGGATTGCTTTGGATTGCTTTGGATTGCTTTGGATTGCTTTGGATTGCTTTGGATTGCTTTGGATTGCTTTGGATTGCTTTGGATTGCTTTGGATTGCTTTGGATTGATTTGGATTGCATATCCTTAGTACTAGGAAACCGCCTCAGAGTAAAGCGCTCAGAGCCAGCAGGGAACGCACCTCTGCCTGCACTCTTGCCACCCCAGGGCGATGAACTTGGTTGTTGGCTGAGTGGAATGGTGCTGGCGTCTGAGGAAGGTAGCACCTCCAAAGTGTTTGTCACTCTTGCTGGCCAGCTGCCTCGTGCTCCGCTTCATCCCACACCGGCTGCCTGTGCGGCTGTTTGTGTGGGCGGTTCGTTGAAGTCAGGTTTGCTAGGGAGGCGATGGAAATGGAGGGTAACGTGTAAGGAGTGGGCGTTTGGGGAACTGCAAGGGAGGAAGCGCTAACACGAAGGGACCGTGTCAAGACTGCCGTAGTTCTTTGTTTGGTGTGGCTGGCTTGTTAGCGGACAACCCATCCTGCAGAAGATTGTAAGGACTGTTAGGAGACGATGATGCTACCATAATTCGTGGCTTGAAGCGTCTGTGTGTTCCAGAACATTTCTTAGTGAATCAGTAATTGTGAGAAAAGTTTCGCTTGTCGTTAGTCTTTATTCTACGACTCCTCTTCCTCTTCCTCCTCCGCCTCCTCCCGTTCTTCTCGGTGCTGCTGCTCCTACCACTTTTGCCGCTACTCCTGCTGTTGCTTTTGCTGCTGCTTCTCCTCCTGCACTGCTGCTGCCTCTCCTCCTCCTCTCCTCCTCCTCCTCCTCCTCCTCCTCCTCCTCCTCCTCCTCCTCCTCCTCTCCTCCTCCTCCTCCTCCTCCTCCTCCTCCTCCTCCTCCTCCTCCTCCTCCTCCTCCTCCTCCTCCTCCTCCTCCTCCTCCTCTTCTCCTCCTCCTCCTCCTCCTCCTCTTCTCCTCCTCCTCTCCTCCTCCTCCTCCTCCTCCTCCTCCTCCTCCTCCTCCTCCTCCTCCTCCTTTTCTTCTTCCTCCTCCAAATGTTCTCCTTGTACGTTACCCGCTTCTTTTCACGTCTTCGTCTGTTGACAAGCTACAGCAGGATGCCGTCTGCAATTTTACGGAAAAAAGAAAGTTTAGCACGAAATTGGCAGTGGTCAACAACATCCCTAACTGCAAAATGAAAGACGCTGGGCGTGGGGCTGTGGAACTTGGGCAATTTGATTTCGACCTTTTCTTGGACCACAGTGTCGAATGTCGTGTGGCCACGGAGAGCTCAATCAATAGGAACTGGCTTCTTACCAAGAAGTCCTTGACTCCACATTCGACCTCAAGCAAGTGCAATCATCCTGCAGGAATAAAGTCCAGTCGTCTTACTGCATGCTCCACTCAGTTAATCATTCCCATGGTCACCCTGTGGGAAGGACATCCTTGTGATTGGTTCCGTCAAACGCAAGTCTTTTTGTGTTTTTGGTCGAGCTCGCCGAATCGATAGGGCGTTGATGCTTGAGGATGGTAAAACGTCCTTCCTGATAAATTGAGAGGAGAAAAATGCGAAGGTTACGACGTCAGGTTCGAACAGAAATCAGGGAAGGACTGCAAAAAGTATTCCAGCTCGTCAGCAGACTGTTCTTCGACAGTATGGAATGAAGAAAAAACAGCAATTGCAGTGCATTTTGCAGTGGGTCCCTCTGTTAAGCCACTTCAATCTCGGGTTTGGCTTCCAAAATAAAACGCGAGATCTTGTATGTGGGATTTTTTTTCTGCGGCAACGTTTTCCTGAAGCTGCTGGTGCTAGGTAGTTCTTGTTGCCAGTTTGCGTTCTACGCTATTTTTGTTTTTCCATTTTTATATTGGCAATGCTCGGCTGAACTTTCCTGAAAACGCTGATCATGGCATATACAAATCTTGGTCATTTTTGTGTACACGCGTATGCATTGTTGCATGCACGCGTGCGCGTGTGCATGCGCATGTGTGTATATTGTCCCATGAAGAGAGAAGCCTGCTTATACGTTTGTCACGCTTACAGTCCAAAATTGGCATGGAGTTTCTTTTGATTATTAAAGCAGGTGGCACACCTTTGTTACGCCTGCAATAGTCTGATCTTACATAAGGCTTAAATGAACTTTGACTGGCATGCAAAAAGAAATTATTCTTTCGTTTATTCATTTTGTTCGTACACTCATCCTTCATTAATTTGTGCGTTCAAATTATTCGCTCATTCACGGATTTTTTCTTCAAATTTTCCTTCATTTATACATACACACGCAGGTTTTTAAACAATACATTCTTTATTGTCAACACGACCATTGTTTTCAGGCCACCCCGACAAGCAGGGCTGATGTATAACAGAGCAACGGGTTGGTCAGCATTGTGGACTTGTTGACCACCAGCAGACTTCGCCCCTGGGATTCCAACAGCTGGCCCCATGCCTGGTCTCCCCTGCGGGCACAGCGATGAAAGCCCCGGTGTTTACCAGGCGATTGTCTACTGCTTCCTCAGTCTTCTCTTTCCCTACTGCAACGAGCTTCTGCGTCGTTGCTGGGCCTCCTTTGCGTGCCCCGCAGTGTTCAAGAAGGCACTCGGCGTTACTCATTGTCATTAGGAAGGGAAAGTTGATACACAGCGGTACCTTGAGGTACGTTTGCCAAATAAGCAATGCCTCCTTGGAAGTCCATGTTCGCCGTAAGGAGAGATCGCCGTGGAGTATCCATGTGAAATGCTCTTGTTAGAATCTAAACTCTCTAACACGCGCGCTCTGTATCATGTTCGACCGCGGGTTCATTACAGTGGGCTGAGAGTCATACACAGTTATGCTGACTCAGCTATTCAGACAGGAATGTATGGTCTCATTCTGATAACATCTTCAGATCCATTGATGCAGATTACTGGTTTATCCACCGAACTAATACAATGTCAGCGAAGTGTCAGATACAGAAGTGTCTTACGTGATGCATCACAATGCAAACCCAGCTATTTCACTATCAATTCGGTTTCCTCTTCAGATGGTAGCTTCTGCAAATGAACTAGCGTGCCCCCTGACCTTACACCAACTGCAATAATCGATGGTTGTGTTCCTTAAGAATGCTGCAGCTCGATCGTGATTCTTGATGGTCCACGCCTGCCGCGAAATGTTCACTTATGATCTCATTCGGTACTGCTGTGTACCACTGATTGACCAATGCTTTATCAATAAATAAATTCCATTTCCATTAGCTGACCAGTGGGACGCGTTTACCCCTTACAGCATTGGGGGGTGGGGTGAGGGTGGGGGGTGGGGGAGGGGAGTTACAACGTCCTTCTCTACTGCAACTGTGCTGGACTTCTCTCGTAATGAATTGTTTCCTCCCGCGTTTGTGCTGTTTTCGATACAACGACACCGCGACCATTCCAGGGTGCAGGCCTGAACAAACTATGTAGAGATCCTGCGTTTTCCAATACCTATATCGCTGTTGGGGTCCATAGAAATCCCATGTGAACTTTTATGTTTTAACAGGATATATGAAAACAATAGATTGGTGTAGTTTATCATTCTTTAGTCAAGGCGTTAGTGAGGTGATGGTGATGCTTCCGTTTGTTCAACTGTCTGGCCCTCTGATTTGAAATTGCAATTGTTGTCGCCCTGTTCGCGTCCTATGCTTATCTTCAAACAGAACAGTCGAGAACTGTTTGTTAGCTTGTTAAACTCATTAGTAGCATTGCAACTGTGAAAATAATCATAATGTTTTCATTTAAAACGTTCAATACTGTTGTGCTTTTCAACACGGCATTCGTTTCATTATTTTTTAAAGGGAGGAAATAAAAAGTGTGTCATACATGTTTGATGAGCAAACGACGTAGCGTTAAGAGTGTGAAAAGTCAGTTTATCAGTTCTGTTGAAAGTTCTCAGGCTAGCGTGTTTCTCCTTTATTCCGAGTGGCACTATCTGGAAGGATCGGGATTTAAGTTTTGTTGTTTTTTTGGGGGGGTTGTTGTTGTTGTTGTTGTTTTTGTCGGGATCTAAGTTGCTTCATCAAAGCAAAGTGAGAACGCCCTGCATCCGTGAAGGAAGATGAGATTGGTAGAGCAGTTTTTTTGAGTGCTTGAGGAAGATTTACACTTGCTTTCTTGTCGGTCTTTTAAAACGTCCAGTCACAGCGACAGTCGCACTTTGCTTAATTTCACACACCATTTTTTCTTCGCAGTTTTCCAACTGCTCTCCAGGCGTGACTTTGCCAGAACGTGTAAGCTGCCCTCCCTGCGGAAACTGGTGTAAAGAGCGTCCCAAATTATGCATGAGCGGTTCAGCTCAAAGTCACGTGGAGTAGAATAAGAAGTGTTGCCAGGGTTATCCAAGCGGAAAATCTCATTTCGGGAACAGCTCGACAGATGGCGTTGCCACGCCTTTTTATGATATGGTTTCCAACCGTTCTTCAGAGGTTGTAGGTCAAGTCAATGTTATCTCTGAAGCAACTGCATGCGTGTATGCTAGCCAGTACGCGCTTGTGCATTCGTGCATCGTGTTACGCCTTCACATAATCAGGCCCGTATCCAGAACGGCGATTTATCTTTTTAACTCGATTTATCCCCTAACCCCGGGTTATCTTGATCGGTTAAATAAGGTACGCTCGTCAGAGGATCCTAGGTTGCGCTTTGCTATATATACTGGTTTCCAGCCAAGGGAGAGCAGAACAGACAGTTGGAATGGTCTGAGTTTAGAGATAAATCTGAGTTAAAATAACTCGCCGTTTTGGATACGGGCCCAGAAATATATAACTATCTTAATGCAAAATTCGGGGTAAGGATATTTCTCACATAGAACGACCATTAATTTTGTGACAACGTAGACAGGAGCAAGTGTGGCAATCTGAGAATGGTGCCTATATCATCACGAGGAGTCTCCATGGGTGTCAGCAGTGGAGCACCAACACGCTTCACTAGTAAGCCGAGGGTTTGAAGTTTGAAGCCGAGGGTACGAGGTTAGGATCCGGGAGAGATGGTACTTTACAGTGACCCAGTCATTGACACACGAAGACCTTACTACATGCTATTACTGTTTAAGGTCGGCTGTGGTAGGACAGAAAGAGGCCCACAATTCTGTGACCATGTGTTCCAGCTGATGGAGAAAGCCTCGAAGCGGTTTACCGCCTGTCCCTTCCGATTTTCATCGCTATCTGAAATCTTCGTAGTGTGAAATAGACGGTGTGATCTAGTGCATCTTCACAGCAAAGTCTCACTAAAGCACACGTTAGAAGTCAAGGGTGGATGGATGACTGAAATAATTAATGAATGAGGCTTTTTGGCTTATCAACCTTTTTAAAAACATTTAAAACATTTATTTACGGAAAGAAAGAAACAGAGGGGGGTGGGGTGGGTGTATACATTGCGGTTCTCATCAACATCAATCATCAACATCAATCATCAACATCAATCATCAGCATCAATCATCAGCATCAATCATCAATCATCATCATCCCAGTACTTTCATGAATTCATTCCTATACAAACAAGATATCTAAATAAAAAGAACAGCAAAGGAGGAAGTCTACTGAGTAGTCGGGGGTGGATGGGAAGGGGTGTTTTTATGAGGTTTATCTCCTTCTAGCCGAAAAAAGAACGAAAGAGGATAAGATGTATTATAAGTTGTTAAGAGAGAAAGAGAAAGAGAGAGAGAGAGAGAGAGAGAGAGAGAGAGAGGGGGGGGGGACGGGGTGTATATAAAGGGTATGCGAAATAAGAAATGTAAGGGCATCTGATGGTGAAAAAGGAATGTTAGGAATGCTGGTCGAGATGGAATGATGGGGATTTCACAGCGCCGAATTGTGTCGAGTTGCATTTCCAATACAAGTCAATGTATTGTAATGTACAGTATATTAATTCATTATATAAAATTGTTCCGTTTTGTCTTAAAATGTTCAAGGGTCTGGCCTATGTTTGCTTATCAACCTTGGTGGGCTATGCAAGGCAAATGATCACGAAATCACGAGAACTACATGTAGTTAGAGTAAGAGCAAGTGATGTCATGTTTTCCCTAGACATTCACCATTTATGACTCCCATGGGGAAACGCGGTGGGTCAATTCTTACCCTCAGCCCACATGGGGGATAGACGGGTACATGACAATAGATCGAAAGACAGAAGATCGAACGACAAAAGACCTTCCCAATATCGAAAGACAGAAGATCGACGACGACACAATATCGAATGACAGAGTATCGAGCGATAGATGATCGAATATGACAAAAGATCGAACGACCAAATGTCGAAAATACATAATGTCGAATCTCGAAAGACAGAAGATCGAAATTTACCACATTAAGATCGAAAGACAGAAGATCGAAAAATGTATTAGATCGAAAGACTAACAGTGCATTGAATGTATAAGATGTAAAAGATTGATATGTGTGTATGTGTGTGTGTGTGTGTGTGTGTGTGTGTGTGTGTGTGTGTAGTTGCTTTTTATTTGGTATCATCATTCTGCAGCAAATACTCTCATATCAACACTCTTTACAAACTTTAACAAAATAGGAAATGTATTCATATTCAGTCAATAATACGCACCACAACGAAAACGCAAAAGCAAAATAAAACTCAAAATCAACATCAGAATCAGAATCAGTAAAAAATAAACAGTTAAAGGACATCAAAAGGAGCATTGAAATTCATGCAAAATTCACCTCATAGTCAAAGTCATTCATAGTCAGATGGATTAAAAAATGCCACGTTGTGCGCCATTCCGGCAAGGTAGTCCACAAGGCAGCTGGACCCTCTTGTTCTGGCGTCGTATTCGCAGACCATCCGCTGGATGCGCTGATCTCGGGCCTCCTGTTTCCTCCAGCGTCTGGTGACATCTTCGCCACAAAGTGTAGCATTGAGCACCAGCTGTGTGTGGGGCTGCTCTCCTCTCAACATTCTCAGGAATTGCCAAATATTTGGGTGGTCCTTTGCAGCGATAGATTGCACCCTCCTGTGCCATCCTTTTAAGAAATTGGTGGTTCTCGGCTCGTTTTCAACAGTGCATTCATGCACGCACCACTTGGAGATGCTGTACAACGGGGATTTCCACGTCAACCTCTGACGTTTGGACTGATGCTTACCAACGTAGGTGGTCTCGAAGTAGTCAAGGTAAGGTTCTGCCTCAGCCGGGAGTTCATGTTCAGCTTTCAACTGGCTCAGAGCTGTTGGGATATCTTCTTCTCGGATGAAGGCCAGCGCAGTGACCATTCTCAGTTTCAGCGCAAAAGTAGAGTCGCTGGTGTACAAGCCCGACAAACCTAGTTCTTGAATCTTTCTCCAATTTGCCTGTGACAGGTGGAAAAAGCAAAGTTCGATCTTGATCTGTGGGAAGATCCTAGCTAAGGCCCCATACACACTTTGTTCGAAGTCAGAGCGGAACACTTCCAACTGTGGTTCCAGATCATTCTGCCTCATGTGATCGACAATATACAGGAAAACCTCACGATACATAGCCGCCGTCTTGGATGGTAGCAAACAGAACACCAAAGGGAATATATTCTTGTTGATTTCTCCATGTATTGTGTACAGCTGCTTGAATAGATGAGGCGATACGGAGAATTTGTGGTACGATCTCCATACCAAACCTTCGACTTGATAGGTGTTTAACGTTGCTCCTTGGCGATATTATTAGGACTCGTAATTCGCCTATGTCACCATTGAAGATGATCCAGTCTTAGCCGTTGCTTGTTGGTGCAAATTCTCCAATTATGACAATATCTTGAGGGCAAGATGGAAGTGGGGGCAGGTAACGGCGGCATTCACGTTGAATCGAACGTTTCAAAGACAATTTTTTCGGCAGCGCACCTTGAACAGAGGCGGTCGTCTAAGAGGCAACAATTTCATTGATGATCCCAGAGGTTGATTGGCAAGATTCTCTAGCCGCAGTTTTCATTTGTTCCTTGGTTCGCCGTGCCTGTGAACAAACAAAATAAAAACCACAAATTAATCATCATCATCATCATCATCATCATCATCATCATCATCATCATCATCATCATCATCATCATCATCATCATCACCATCAACTAGAGAGAGAGAGAGAGAGAGAGAGAGAGAGAGAGAGGGAGAGAGAGGGAGAGAGAGAATGAGAGAGAGAATGAGAGAGAGAATGAGAGAGAAAGAGAGAGATAATGAGAATAAGAAAGAGAGAATGAGAATGAGAGACAGAGAATGAGAGAGAGAGATAGAGAGAATGAGAGAGAGAATGAGAGAGAGAATGAGAGAGAATGAGAGAGAGAATGAGAGAGAGAATGAGAGAGAGAGAATGAGGGAGAGAGAATGAGAAAGAGAATATGAGAGAGCGAGAGAGAGAAAGAGAGAGAGAGAGAGGGAGAGAGAGAGAGAGAGGGAGAGGGAGGGAGAGGGAGGGAGAGGGAGGGAGAGAGAGAGAGAGGGAGAGGGAGAGAGAGAGAGAGAGAGAGATATATTTGACATTTACCTCTATTTCTGCCGGGTCTGGTGCATGGCAATGGCTTCCAGAAATCTTGGGGTCAGTTGGACTCCCGTTTGCTGCTGTAATTGTGATAATCCTCCATCGACATTGGAGCTTGTTTTGTACACATTTCCAATAAGTATTTTTTTTCGAAGTTGTGTCTGTGATGTAGCAGAATCCGTCTAAAACAAGCAGAGGTTTTCCTTTTTGGGATCTTAACACCCCCATGTCTCAAGATCATATACAACCAGTGAGAAATTGATTGCTTCATTTCAAGTTTCTAGAGTAATAATAAAGTTATTGAAAAGAAGAGTAAAAGACAAGCAACCGACTGTTTCTTTCATGAGCAAGTCTGGCCCTGAAGAGGGCCGTTTGGGGGTTGTACTGCCGCCGATGCGGGTAATCACCGCTACAGGATGGAGAGGCAGCGGGTTGGCAGGGGCGTGCAGCGATGCTCTGTATTTCTTTTCGGCAAGCTTTCGAAGCTGAGGCTTCTTCATCAGGCCAAAGTAAGATGAAGAAGCCTCAGCTTCGAAAGCTTGCCGAAAAGAAATGCAGAGCATCGCTGCACGCCCCTGCCAACCCGCTGCCTCTCCATCCTGTAGCGGTGATTACCCGCATCGGCGGCAGTACAACCCCCAAACGGCACTCTTCAGGGCCAGACTTGCTCATGAAAGAAACAGTCGGTTGCTTGTCTTTTACTCTTCTTTTCAGTAACTGTACACCCGACCCCGGCACTTAGATATATCCACAATAGAGTTATTGAACAGAGTAATAACTTCTGTTCAAAGATGAGTTACACCAGAAAATTCAAACAACAACTGCTGCAAACACTCAGGAGAGAGTGAATTGGTGATTAGGTTTAGAAAGAAAAAAACTACATGTACCCACATTGGAGTTCATGTTCCATGATTTTTCCCCCCGGATGCTTTTTTTTAGAGTGCGAGTGATATTTGTTCAGACTGTACAAAGGAAAATGTTCCAGGATCGCTAATTTTAGTTTTAGCTTATGTTTAAGGTATACTTGGACAGTTCGAGCTTCAGTTGCATCGATCATTAATCACGTAGATCTTCTGTCGCGTCGATGTTTTTGTACCAAGATGTTATGTCGCATTCGATCTTTTTGTTAAAGATATTATGTCGTGTCGATATTTGGTCTTGTCGATCTTTTGTCGTTCCTCTCTCTGTCGTTCGATCTTCGATGTTTCGATCTTTTGTCGGCCACCGGGATAGACTACAAGAACCTCCCAATGGTGGGAGGTAACCGACGGTCTTCAGAGAAAGCTCTCTTTTTCCAGTGGATTGGAGGTGAGAATAGGCCCGCCGCGATTTGTGTGAGGTGAATGGGAAGGGAAATAATGATTTGATTTGCTTCAACCAGTTCCCGCGATTTTCGTGAGCTCACACAGCCTACAAAGGTTGACTGGCCGCAATGGTCCATCCACCCTCATCTTCATCCAGAGTTTCTGCCCAGATTTCCTGACACTCTCGAGGGGTAGGCCCCTCATGGGCATAACTCTGGGTACCCATCGGCTGCGTTGTGAAGGTGCTGAGATGTGCTAGAATTTTATAGCGTAGTCGAGCTCCTACATCAGTCTCCTTGACTTGGGGAGGGGCCGCTATTGCGGAGGGCTGCTATTGCGGGGGTCGCCATTGCGGGATTTGTTTGGGTCAAAAGTTCTTAAGGCCATTTTGATTCTTTTGGCCTAAAACACAAAAAAAACATTATTTTTTTTTAACTAACGGGTGAAGCTTTATATTCTAACTCCACCCCACGTTTGACTCTCAACGGGTGGTCCCTACGCCCTAAATCCAGGGCCCGACGCTGATGTTGGACACAAACGTGACAAAAAGTAACGCGTCCGGGTTTAGGTGAAACTCCCCGGACAGGCTAAGTCAGTCAGGCGGGGTGGCGGGTGCGGCCTAGGCTGAGCGCTATCGGTAAAACCCGATCAAGAAATTTTGGGGAAAATATTTTGAAAAAAAAACCTTAAAAATTTATATGTAAAAAAAGTAACAAAAATTTTAAGTTTTTTAATGCGTTTTAGGACAATAGAATATAAATGGCCTTAAGAACTTTTGACCAAAAAAAATCCGCAATAGCGGCCCCCCGCAATAACGGCCCTCCGCAATAGAGAGCCGACCCCCTTGACTTTGCCGTTGCTTAGTTGCGTAGTCAGGAGAAATTTGTCTTTCAAAGTGTCACATGACATCGTTCGAGCTACGTGGAAGACAATCGAGCGTATTCCCGTTGTTCTTGAAGGTTCTCAAACGTGTCAAAAGGTAAAATGAGGCACGAGTGCAGACGTGTGAGAAAAAGTGCGATGTACAGACAAGTGAAAGCGACAGAAGACGCGTGTAAGAGCGCGGACGACAGCGATTTCGTCCTCACGGGAGTGCGTTTATGGTAATGGTATGACTTATATTGTCGCTGTGTATCGCGTGAACAAAGATTTTGAAAATACCATGAGATTGTTTGGACTTGGACTTCCCGGTGCAAGCCAGGAGAACCCCTTATCGACAGGACTTTACAAAGAAGACAAGTCGCAACTGTTGTCTATTCTGGTCAGTCATACCGCGTGATGTTGTGTTTGCACAACAATGCCAAATACGATCCAGTCGTCCTTCACCCGGTAACTGCTTGCAAAAGGGGTTCAGCTGAGCTTTGGAGCACTGGAGCCAGAGAACGCAGCTGTCTTGTACATATGCAGCCAAATCCCGCCTATTTTCAGTCACATGACTGATCAAAATGCATGTTTAGCTCATGAACTGAAGCGGCACGCTTTCGAATTCCCGCATTCCCTCGAACCGCAGCATTTGGGCAAAACATTGATAAATGTTGATTGTTAAATCTACACCAATAGCCATGCATTCCTTCTTAGATGAGTGAACCATCCTTTGTTCACCACACGACCTTCCTGAGACGCGTTCTTCCTCGCAAGAAAACAAGAAAAACACAAACGTTTGCTTCGGCGTTGCTCCCCGTGCCGACAACGAATGGCGTGCAAAGTTGTTGGAAGGGGAAATTTTTAAACGCATCTCAATCGAACTTTCCTGCAGTCCTAGCCCGCCCTCTCTTGTTCTGGGTTTATCTATAGCTCCGGTGCGTCTAGTCGGGTTTTTATGGTCCGGCTGACCGGAGTCGCACAGAGACAAGAGGGCTGTTTACGGAAAGAGAGACCAACCCCCCAAAGAAATCGGTTTCAACGTGCGTCACATGAATATTGATCAATATTTCTCGGGGTCCGTTTTCGTATAGGACCGGTTTGGGCTGCGCGGTGAACTCCTCGCAAAAGGCCATCAGACGAGACATTACGTCAGCACGTACCATGGTTTACCGGTGCCAGGCTGAAACTGAACCCAATGTCTCCCAGTCATGTAGAACAGTTGAGTCGACCACAAAACCTTTGAAGAAGATGGGAATGCAGACGCGCGCGTGCTTTAGCACCCTCTCATGTCCCCTTCAACTTCCTGTCATGACGTAAGTGGTGCAATAAAAGGCAGAGGCTCCTACAGCTTGTGGGTTCCCATTCCTTGTCTTGCTCCGGGTTTTTTTGGAGTTGAAAGGATTTTGGCATTTGGACTATAGCAGAATAGTGTGAATTTGCACAAAATACTGAGAAGCAATTTCCTTTGAGCTAGCTGACATTTTCTGGCAAAGGTGAGACGCAAAAGACATATTTATTCCCGGTCTCCCTTCTTTTTAGTCATTCGTCAGTCTATTGAAACTGCAGTTTGTTCAACAGAGTTTTCTCAGTCGAATTTTCTATGCGTCTGCACTCTGGATAATTCTTCTCGTAGCTTCTTTTGAATCGAACGCAACTGTCTGAAGATAGAGGGAAATCCCCCATTATCTTCACGCCAGAGAGCCTCCAGGGGTGACGGTTTTTCAAATTCCAACAAACGTTCTTCATTGTTGTTGGTGTTTTTACAGGTACACTCCGGGAAAATAACTTCTACATGTCTTCATCTTTTTATTTAGGTTTGTCTTGTTCTTGCTCGCCAACTCTCACTGAGCCCCAGGGAAGACAGTAAATTCTTTCCCAGCTGCCATTAGCACCTTCCAACCCATCTTCTTTGACTTAGTGCGCAGCCAGGTGTTAATAACGATGCCATACCGAGGTACTTCTTTGCTGGCAGAAAGCTGCAGAGTTCCATAAGAACCACTCGAACTTTTCTGTGTGAATGCACTTGTCAGTAAAAATGTCACAGAAGACATTCTTCACTCACTTTGGTGTGCTTGTTCTTCTTAAACACCCATCAGAGCCGTGTGTTGTACTTTACTAAAGTATATGTAGTAAAGTTGATGTGTGGTTGAATTTTTTGGGGTCTGCTTTTCATTTTGTCGACGTTCCTGTTGTACTAAATGACCTCAGTGTACTCTTGGTCTTATTTCGACTGCGCCGTGACTTTTTTTTAAACTAAGATTTTACGTGCTGAGAAACACGGAATTGCTACACTGCTTGCGCAGTCTATCAGAAGAACATTGGAACCTATGAAGAGAACAGGCTTGCTTTGCTCATCATATTAAGATGTTACTTCTCTGTAAGAGTGCTTGAATCATCCTTTTAACTGTACTGTCATAAGCAGGGTTCTACGAATATCCATATTTGCAGTGTGTGAAGTGTCTGTACAAAAAGATTTTCATTGGATGTCCCGATAAATCCTATCCAGATATTTACATCATGCTAATCCTACTGAAACCGAAATACATTTCAGACCACATATTGAATAACAAGAGCTTTGCCTGCAATATCTGATCGGTCATCTGACGCTTATTCCTGGGGGCAAAGGTGAGAAACTGAAATAAAAGCTTTAAATCATAGGAGAACTCATACTTTCTCCTCTGTGCTGAATGTCTATTGACCATACGAGCGTAGCCGTATCACATTTTCAATTCAATCAGTGTGATCTTTCGCTCACCATGGTGTGCTTACGTTATTCACGCTGGCCAAGATAATCATCCCCTTAAGTGCAGTTTTGCTTCCTGTTGCTACAACTAACACACGTTTCGTTGGCAAGGCGTCGATCTTTCCTGAAGATCAAAGGTTGGCGGCAATCGCATGCCATTGGATCTTTGCAGTGGGTCACAGGGAGCAAACTAAATCTTTCATTGCATGGAGGTAGACAGTAATTCCCCTACCGCTCAAGCAGACTTTGCGTGAGTCCCAGACCTAACCCTAATTAGAATGAAAGTCAAGCTTTGTGTCTGCTCATTCAGTTCAGCTCAGTTCAGTTCAGTCTCTTAACCCTGAGATGGGTTGTTGAGGCACCACTGATGACTTTCGGACAATCTTCCTCCATCGATCTCTATCCTCTGTGGCTCGCTGTGAGTCAGCAAAGATCAAGCCTGTCCACTCTTTGATGTTGTCTTCCCACCTCTTTCTCTGTCTGCCTCTCTTCTCCCAACTGGTACGGTACCTTGCAGGATGGTCTTGGCCAGCCCACTGCCTCTTGACACGTGACCGTACCACTTCAGCTTTCTGCTTTTCACGATTGAGAGCAGGTCTTCGTACTGTCCAAATGCTCTCCTGATCCTGTTGCTGACTTCCTCATTCGTGACATGGTCTTTATATGAGATGTTCATAATCTTGCGGTAGCATCTCATTTCCAGGGCTTGTATCCGTCTCTGTAGTTCAGATGTGAGTGCCCAGGACTCGCATGCATGCAATAATACGGAGATGGCCAGCGTGCCCATGAGCCTGATCTTCGACGCGAGAGTGATATTTCTGTCACACCATATTGGCTTCAACTTTGCCAATGCTGTTGTTGTTTGTGCTATCCTGGACAGTATCTCTGGTTTGGACCCTTCATCAGTCACAATAGATCCCAAGTATTTGAAGCTGTTCACAGCTTCCAGTTTTTGGCCCTTCACTTTGATTTCCATTTTGAAGCCCCGAGGGTTGTTCGTCATCACCTTGGTCTTCTCGGCGCTGATCTCCATGCCATATGCCTGTGAGGTCTTGTTTAGGTGCTCGACAAGACTAGTCAGCTTCTCTTCACTCCTGTTCTTTCAAGTGTAATCAAAGACTTTAAAAGAATTCATTTGTTTCCCTCATGCATAACGCAGACAGTGATTGCGAAATCTTACTGTAGCAGAACTGTTTCGAATGCTTTTTGACGACTTGGTCTTGAAAGATATAATCTTTTAGATACTCAAGCAGTAACTGATCTGTATGGAAACGACGTTTAAAACCCATGACTCTTTCATGATTGTAGAGAAAGGCTGTTGTAGTTTTACCAACAATGTCAATATCTGAGACATTTATTTACAGCTTATTTCCATGCCCAATAATTTGCTAGAAAAACATGACAAATTTCTACAGGATATGTTTACCTTCTTCGAAACTTTCACAGTTGTACACACACTCGCACGCTAGTACACACACATGCGCGCAAACACATACACACACGCGTGCGCAAGTACACACACGCGCGCGCGCACACACACACACACTGAATAAGTGTGTGCGTGCGTGAGAGAGAGAGAGAGAGAGACAGAGACAGAGAGACAGAAAGAGACAGAGACAGGGAGACACAGAGAGAGAGAGAGAGAGAGAGAGAGAGAGACAGACAGACAGACAGAGACAGAGACACACAGAGAGACAGATACAGAGGGACAGAGAGACAGACAGACAGAGACAGAGAGAGAGAGTAACCTGGAAAAAAAGAAAACAGAAAAAGTAACCGGAGTCTGACCAGATTGTATTCTCTCGTGAGAAAAGTTGGCCCTGAAGAGGGCCGTTTCTAGAGCAGTCGTAGGCTTCTAGAGCAGTCGTAGGCTTCTAGAGCAGTCGTAGGCGAGCTTTTGGAGGAGATACTCCTTCTTCAGGCCAAGTGGTAAGGGATTGGCAGGGGTAAGGTTTAAATAGGGGACAAACAGGACTGGCGGAGGCTTGTGCAACGCAAGTCCTCCGAGAAAAGCAGGAGTGGACAGGTGCTCACCCCCGTAGAAGGATCGTCCCAACAGCCGAGAGCACGGGGAATCCGTGCCACAGGACAGGCCGGGCTCAACGGTAGTGAGTCATAAAACTCGTGTCCCTGTTGAGCCCGGTGCAATGCGTGTCAAACCTGATGATGAATCTCTGCTCCACCACTCGACGTTGGTGGAGGTCGTGCAACCCACCCTTCAGCACGTTCACGAGCATGTCAGCGGGTGAGTGGTCGGGTAGGTTGAAGTGTTGCTGACTGGGAGGGGTGACAGGTTTCTAATGGTGGCGCGGTGCCCGTTCATACGTTGGCGGAGTCGCTGACCAGTCTCTCCGATGTACCAAGCGTCAGGGCATCCTCTGCGGCATCTGATGAGATAAACTAGATCTCTGGAATGGCAGGTATGTTTGCCTCTGACGCGGTGTACGGTCCTCTACGGAGAGAGAGAGAGTGACAGAGACAGAGAGGCCTGACATGCTATGTGATGCGCGCGCCTCTAGGACAAACGCATATACGCTTTTTATAAGTCTTACCCATTGTGGCTTGCAAATAGGCTTTACCAATGTACAAATTACTGCGAAGATTATACATTGTCGTCTTTTTCCTCATCAAAACAGTTACTGGTCTCCTGAACACGATACACGAGCAACGTACCATCTGACATGAAACAGGGTTTCCGCTTAGTTAGCGCGCCAAAATTCATCACAATGAAAATGCCATGTGGAAATATATCCCGGAAACCACTGCACGAAGAAATCCCACTACGCATCCGTTACTGAATTACTCCCACGCCGACGAACGTCATTGTCTGCCTACAGCCAAGAGGTGGAAATGGGGTATTGATTGATCCTGTCAGATCTTATCCTCCCTCGAGTTGGAGCTGACGAAAAGTGTTCATGTGGTTCGCTCCTTGTTTCAATTACACAGTCCTTGAGATTTTCTTTTTCAATCTCAGCTTAATTGTTACAAACTTTTGTTTTTGACTTACAGAAGAAACAAAAGAAAAGCTTGAAATGTTCGTTGCTTTCAGTAGCCATAACGAAACTGGGTCAAAATCACCGGGCTAAACGATGCAAAGACGATGGTATTCTGCCCATACAACACCACAGATTATCGAGAAGCTAAGTTAAACGAGGAAGCAGACACACTGTTTTTAGCTGTCCTTACCTGCAGCTAATGTTGCAAACTAAAACCAGATGCTGATATGAAAATATGTACAACTTTTCTTTTTCTTTTTTACCGTTGGTGGAATAAGAAAAATTGTGAGAATAGAAAGCTGTCATCTGTCATCTATTTTACACTAAAGACTTTAAAATTATGAAAACTTTTAATGAAAAAATTCATGTATGATCATTCCTTCTCGCTCTCTTCAAAGAGGCACAGTTTGTTTCACACGCAACAGATTACACCACTACAGTGGGTACTTTGCCCATGCGGCACGCTTTCTCGCAAAACGAGCAACGCGACATTTCCTGTAGTAGACAAAGTAGTCATGGTGACGCAGGTGCCTTTCAGACACAGAATCCCAGCGCCCATTTGCATGGATTCCTCTCCAGACTTTCGTATTTCCACGTGACCAGGAAACGCGGAACAACCGCCATACAGTCATTCCCAGTCGGAACGTCTTGGTCCACAAAGCAGCCAGACACACACACCCCCCCCCCCCCCCCCCCCCCCCCCGAACACCCAGAAACGAGCTTGCAACATTATCGGGCCAAAACTGCCGAGGTGATGTTATTGCCTTCGTTTGGGAGATAGGGGTGCACCTTATCTGCTTTTGTGTGGCTCCTGCACCTCCCACAAACTAGTTATGCTCAGACAGCGCCTTTGGGCACAGACGATGGAAGTGACGATGAAGTGCACAGACCGTTCCCCTCCCCCCCCCCCCCCCCCCCCCCTTCCTTTTCTTTTTCCCGCCACACTTCCCTGATCCTTGCCGGCAGTTTTACGTTTTCGTTAAGAAAGATATGGCACCGTATGCAGCGAATAAATGAAAGACATCCCTCCCAGACCCACGAGGACAACAGTCTCATATCATTTATGTCTTTCCACTTCTTATCTTCTCTTACGAAGATTGCTGTTTTTGTGCGTCGTGACACAGGGAGATGAGCACTGTGCATTTGCAGATAAGTTTCATGCAAACAATTATACCGGTCACGACGAAAATTCATAGCCTTAGAGTGAAAGAGAGAAACAGAGACAGACAGACAGACAGACAGACAGACAGACAGACAGACAGACAGACAGACAGACAGACAGACAGACGGACGGACGGACGGACGGACGGACGGACGGACAGACGGACGGACGGACGGACGGACGGACGGACGGACGGACGGACGGACGGACAGACGGACGGACGGACGGACGGACGGACGGACAGACGGACAGACAGACAGACAGACAGACAGACAGACAGACAGACACACAGAGACCGACAGAGACACAGAGACAGAGACACAGACAAACAGAAACAGATAGGCACATAAACACAGAGAGAGAGAGAGAGAGAGAGAGAGAGAGAGAGAGAGAGAGAGAGAGAGAGAGAGAGAGAATCAAACTAGGCAGGCCCAGAAGCCTTCCTGCAGAGAAATTCGTTCGACGCTGTTGCATAATTTCATATACAACGAGACTTTTTTGGCCATGGTTGCCTTTGCTGCAAGAAAGGACTTGGCTAAGGTTTCGAAAGATGCAGACACTATTATAACTCAACCTGGTTAGGCCATGTAATGTGCTCAGGTACTGATGTTGTAACAAGGCCGTAAAGGATGTTGCTATGAGAGATTCCAGGTTCCCTCACTGGCTCAAGGGACAAAGCGATAGAGTATGTACTGGGTCTCTGGTGGATGCTGAGTGTGCCGAGATGGTTATTAAAACACACAGATATTGTAGTGGGCAATTTTATCGCCATCGTACTATCATACTAGACCTTACCATGCCTCTGCTTGGGCTGTATAACCCATCCACACCTCCAGACACTGCTATCTCCCCCCACCCTGCTCATCTTCAACGGCTGGAATGTTTTTAACCAGGTGCGTGGGTGTAAAGGGAGGGATGATGAGAGGTTTTTGCAGTAAAGGTTTGAGCAGCATCTGTTGATGGCAATGTGCAGTCTAAAATGCGTGTGGTCTGGCGGTAATTGGCTTTAGAACTGTTCTTACCTCACCTCCCAATGAGTCCCAGATATGATGGATATCTGTCCATTACCTCGATTGTCACAAGTGAGGCTATAACGATTAAATTACTATTGATGACCCAGGGTCACTCGGTGTATATACCCCGAGGATGGATAGAAAGTATTGAGTCCTTCTAATTTCCTTTGATATAAGAAAAAACGAGATACGTAGTTTCGAAATGTTGGCAAGTGCTTCTAGTATCTGCGCATTACACGAGACAGAAATCAGTGCAAGAGAGGAGCCTCGCATTTCGAGCACAGGACGTTTTCTCTGATCTCAAGCCAGATCTACTCTCCAGACATGATCCCTTTGTCACGGCTTCCATAAGGCTGGCCAGACACGAAGTCAAGTCTCACAGAGACCTCTTCCCACAGGCAAGACTGTGTTTCGCTTTGTCTCTCGAGACATCGACGTCTCCCCACAGACCAAATGTCGTGGCTGCGTGGTCCTCACCACTCATCCTGAATCACCTTTGTCAGAAAGAACGCCAGTCGCGGCTGTTTTCCTGCGGGGATGCTGTCCATTTTATCACGAACCCCATCGAGGCTCCCCTGCGGTCCGCGGGCCAAGACCCATGATCAACTCTCATGACCAGACGGGAGCGCCATGACCGTTTTCCAGCCTCCAGTCTCCGTTTGTCCTGGAACTGCAGGGCCTCTGTCTGTGCTGATGCTGGCGTGGTCAGATGAGATATTGATCCGGACGGGAGTCGCCGCGTGTCTCTGTTTCTCTGCCCGTGCGAGTTTCTTTGATCTCAAGGTGACATATCATGGTAAAGTTCGCGACGGTCAGTCTCCCGGTCGGCAGCGAAACGAAGCCTTCGGTTGTCGTGCAGGGCAATGCAGGTTTCACATGGGGCACATGGGACCTGGAAGTAATTCCATACGGGACACTGACTCCTAGCTTTGACGAGGCTAATGGTTTTTGCGAAAGATCTAAACGCTTTGAAGACGGCTTTCGATCTTTGATGTCCTAATTGAAAAATGAATAAGGACGTAATGATACTCGATATTCAGCCAGGAAGCGGCATAAATCCTTCCAACTCTGCTGAAGGGGTATAACGATCGCAGAGAGAGAGAGAGAGAGAGAGAGAGAGAGAGAGAGAACACTCCCGAGTCTTAATTACTGTTAGTTTTAGATGTGTGCGCGTGTTTTTTAAACAACCAAACCAATTCCTCATGATCAATATCTGACAAGGCAACTTGTGGACAGATCGCAAATACTCGAGTTCTCCAAGGAGACCAAACGTTTGCACTTCTCCCGGAAGATAATGAGAGCCCGTGTAGATGTCCCGCTGGGGTAGATTCGCTATCTCACTCGCCCATGTTTCTACACGGCAGAATCGCTTCGCCCTGTTCCATCAAGGCAAGGGTGTGCCCGCGTGGACAGGTTGGAGAGAAGTGAACACAGACACCGCAGCTGCATACACGCGGAAGGAAGAGGCTTCAACGATTGCTGGGCAGGTTACGCCAGCGCCTGCGACGGCGCAGGTTTAATGGCCGACTGCTGTGGCTCTAGCCCTGCATCCTTTCCGCATCATTACCGTGCAGGCGCCCCTGACTGCCACCGTCTTGTTCGATCTTCGGGCTTCACTTCCTCTGCGGGGTTCGGATGACTGATAAGGATGGTCTCCACTCCCCCGATACAGTCCGCTCTTGCCATTCTGTGCGTACCATCCTAGTGCGCACCCTTTCTCGACTGGCTTGCAGCAAAGTGCATGCTTGAAACCCAGTCTGTTCTGCTCCATGCGACTTTCATTAAGGCTGGTCTTGAATGGGCGAATGCTAGGCCCGCGAACCAGGTTCGGAGGGTTCGGCGAACTAGATTGTGGTTTCTCAACTGGACGAACACTCGCGTTGCTAACTAGCTTCGAAAGAATCCAAGAACCAGGTTTGAGTTTCCCAGAGCAGGTAATGGAAACCACTCAAAGATTTGCTCTGGCTGGCTGGTAAGAGAGCTCTTTCGCGCCTGGACGCTTCTTGTTTTGTGTAATACAAATAAATAAATGTTGTCCACCATTGATCTTTCTTCCGGTCGCATGCACAGCACTCAATTTTAGAAATACTGACACACATTTAAAGAAAACGCAAGCAAACATCAGTATCGATTTCTCAGAGCTATATAGATGTAGATGTAGAATACATATATAATTCATTTAATTTGCGATATTATTTTGATTTAAATGGGGATCGAAGTAGCTTGGCCAGGCTGTTTGGTTTGGGCAGTGACTTACGCAATCATTACAGTTACTTTGAGAGAAAACTTGGGTTCGCCCGTACCATCTGATTTCGAACAAGTTCGCAGGGCATCTATTCGTAGGGAATACATGATATCGAGGAAACGTTTGCTTTCACTCTCCAGCGCAGAACGACTGACCAGAGGTATGCCGTGCATAGTTAAAACGTTACTTTTTATGATATCATGTGCGTACATCTTCATTACTGTCAGTGTCATGCACACAAATAAAGGTTTTCCAGTATTTGTTTAACGGGCATATGGGTGGGCACAGAAAAAACTCGTGGAGGATTTATCTTCAACAGGTGCGTCATCCTAAGCAGATTTATCTTGGCACTCCCGTAGAACCCCACCCTGCTGTGAAGGTATCGTCATTGTCATCCCTCTCGCCCACCCCCTCCCCTCCCCCCTCCCCTCCCCCCTCCCGCACCCCCCTGCCTACACATCTCTATAGATTTTTGTTGTGGCTACTCCCACGCTGACTACATTTCTCTATAGTTTTCTGTTGTTGCTACTCCCTCGCAGAATTTTGACAGCAAGCTGTTCGTGTTTTCGCCGCATCAGGCCACACGGCAACATCGTTTTCCTCTTCTCCATCTCATTTCTTCTCAATCCCTCGGTGCCTTGTGCTAAGTGAATCACATGCATGAAAATGCCTTTCACCACTCCAAGCTCTCTCGACCCAGCAATGCATTCCGTTTGTATTTTCCCACTGGATTTATCTGTATTTCTGCAGACAGCTGTAGATAACAGGTTTTGTATATATATATATATATATATATATATATATACAGTTTGGAATCGCTATGCGGTAGCTTCATCCCTTGATTTAGAAATTGTATGTGGAAAAATAAGGATAATCTTATTGTTTCAGATTATGTGAACTCATGAGCCACTATGATGCAGGTGCACATCAATAGTGTGTGTGCGTTCATTCCCGTCTAACTGCCGTCTTTCCCGTTACTCTCGGCTCGACCCTCCTAAGTGCAGATGATAACCATGGCATTCTAATCCGCAAAATAATGTCAGAAAACAGTTATGCAGCGTGAAACACTTTTTTGTTTTAATTATATGTAATTTTTGCGCCGTAATGTGTTTGTCAAATATCTGCAAATCTTGCATGCCACCAGAAATGAATCTGTGCTCCATTACAGAAAACTATTCAAAGAAATGAAATCCACCACATCAATTGCTATATGGGACCCTGCCAGAGATTACAAGATTGAAGCTCTTGTAAACAGTATTAAGAAAAAATAATTTCTACAAATGTAAAACATGGCTGTTATGATGTTTGTCTTGTCAGTTCTTATGTCAACGAAAACTCTATACGCTAACAAGATTACTTTGTGTGACTCAAACATTTCTTAGTCACCTCTGCCTCCGTGTTATATTAAATTCTCTCCATGCTCATATTTTACATGGCAGAAATTTCATTATATCGCCAAGCTCTGATCTATACTTAGATAAATGCCCGTCGCTACAATCGATCAATCAATATACTGATATAATCGCCAAGATTTTCCTACGTCTCTGCAATCTACATACATGGGTGAGACTAGATCACGCCAGCTCTTGATACCTTGCCATATTTGTATGGATCTGCATGGCTGAGATGTGGCTGCTCATCACCGTCATGTAAGTAACAAATGTTCTTCAAGGTCATTATTATCTCCCTTTGATCTCACCTATCGCGTCTCCCTGTTCTCAGTCATAAAAGGCGAGACATTATGTAAATCAATGCTTTACTTGCGCTAACTCTAGCCAGTTCTAGCTATTTCAGTTATCAATGGCCTTGCATAGCCTACGCAGTCTGATAGGCCTTTACACGTCATTCATTCATTCATTCATTCATTCCCTTTGATCTCCTAACGTCTTTAAACTATCTCCTATATTAATCAGATTGTTGCACGCGCAACTGAATCTCTGCTTCGTGGCCAAAATCTCTCCGCATCCCAGAGATATCTTACTCTGGGAAATATCTGAGCCCCATGAACATCTTCCATCATCACAGCGCAGTTGCCGGGTGTCTGACAGCGTGTTTACCAGGCCTGCCCCACTCAACTGAAATAACAGCTCTCTCCACTCACTTCAGATTGCGCGCGCCACGCTCGGCACGCTCGTTTTCTTGGCGTGCACTCCACCCACGCAAACCTCACCTTGAGCCAGGTTACGGGATGTGTCTGTTTTCTTTGATAAGTTGGTGGAAACTTTCCTCCCATCTTCCCGTGCCTAAGCCAACAAAACAGGTGGCTTACGATTCCAGCACGTCATCACGGATGAACTTCTTTCTGTTTGCTTTTCGTGCACTCTTGGGTCTCACGATGATGGTTTCTGAGGTATGCCAAGGTTATTTTCTTAACTCGGAGCGGATGTCCTCGTAAGAAATTGGCACAGAAATGAAGCTTTAACACTCCCTACAGTTTTACGCGGATGTATTCTGCTAAGTGAAGCATGGTCTGCCAGATTTAATTTGATGTCTCGGTATTCTCTTCTTTCAAGAAAGGGCATCGTTGCGCGAATGTGTCTTTTTCGAAAAAAGGAGTTTGAGATGAAATGCAATCAGAAATGTAAAATGAGAAGGGTTACAGTCACACAGAGAGACAGGATGGTTCTGGAAGTAAAATAGTTCTTTATCATTTAAAAATCAACATTTTATTATTACAGCAGGAAGTGAAATCTTTTCCCAAATGGTTTGAATCATGACAATATAGTTTACTCTCGTGGCACCGCAAGCCATAAATTTCAAATTATAATTGTAGAAGCAGAAAATCAGAACTGAGATAGTATACCATTTGAAAGAATACATGTTGATAAACAGCACCTTTTCACTTGCCTCTATTCCACAGGCAAGACTGAGACATCAAGTGGGGGTATGCCACTTTTAGAGAGGCCGAGACTCGGTGCGGTGTGATAAGATCATTTACTTCACATGAAAATATCCCCCTGCTTTTTGCTGTGTCTGCAGGAGGGCAAAAGCTTTCGCTGTGGGATGTCTGACAACTCTGTAAGTGGAAGCAGCTTTGCTTTGCAACGAGGTTGGGCGTCTTGTTGTGTAGACATCTCTCTAAGACGTGCTATCTTGTTACAGAGATTCTGCTGCGGGAATATTGGCGTTTGTGGTGTAAACAATCTCGAGGTAGATCCAAGCAGTCAGTAGGAGCACCTTTTGCGGAGGCACGGTGTGCCTGCACAAGCAATGGAAGCAATATCTTTGAAACTTGTCGACGGATGTCTCAGTAGAAACAAACCAAATTCAGTCTGGATGTTTGATACATACATGTAGCGATCATGAAACCCGATCTATCCAGACCTGCCCTGTGGAGACAGGCGGACCGGCAAAGCTAGTGATATCAGGCGCACAGAAATCATCTGCGGGGAGGAATACTTTGTGGCGCAAAGTTGATTTTATTCCGCGGTTTGTCTCTAGACGTCATCTGCGACGGAGTTTTCCCCGGGGATTGTAGTTGTCCCGCCGTATCTCCCTATGCGTTTTGTAAGAGGCGAATAAATAGGAAAACTGCGACCACATGTTCTTATGCTAACCATTCCTTATGTTTTTCGTGATCAACGGACTTTAATAGCCAACAAAGCCGGATAGGCTGTAAATCTCCATCCATCCATCCTGCGGCAGAGTTAGCACAACGTACGTCTCCATTTTCATAGATATTTATTTCTGTTTTCCAGCAACGGAATATGGACCTGTTTTCTTCTCATTTCAATGTACCTAACGCCCTCTAATCTTAATAAAGCAACACTGCTGGCGGAGAAAAGGCAAGAAGTGTACAAGATTTACGTGTGCATGTGTGAGGGAATTCAAACTCAGTTGAAGTAAACGTAATGGCGTTATTTTTTACAGCGTCTCATCACCCATGTCTGGGTCTCAAACCGCTTTACACAACGGACGAACTTTATAAAGGCTCACAGTTATGTCAGTACTAAAATGACCACAAGAATGGATCGCTTGGAGGCGCAGAAATCCCTGGTTTAATGAAAGATACGACGCCTTGGGAGTAGCTGAAACATGTTATCCTTCACTGAGCCTTTGTGAGTCCCCCTCTCTCACGCAATCCTTGTGGTCTATTTAGTTTTGTCGTCGGGAATCCGGCAGTGTATCTGTTACCTGCGTTATCTCAATACTATAACCTAAACTTACGATTCGCAGTTTTATTCAGATAACGAATACAATGCTCAGCCATACTACTTGTCAATCACACAAGCCAGCAGCTTGCAGCAATTCTTAGCGGAAGAAGTCGGCAAGCCGATGGTCAAGTAATCCATTATTTAAAACATTCCTTGAAATAGAGTTCATTCCATCTTTTACTACTTCTTCCCATGTAAACTTTCAAACACCCGCGCTTTATTCATTTTCTCATTTCATTCCTTCCTCTATCTCCCTGCCTCAAGGCTGGTTACGGCTGCTATCAATGTCTAAATTCCATCAAGATAACCACATATCGTATTTTGTCAGGGCGATTCCATCTACTTCCACTTCGACGTCTTGATTTCTCGGGGGACTTCTCCATTCAGCATCCCCTTTACTTTAGATTTCTTCCCTAGTCTTCCTCCCTTTCTCGCGGCGAAAGTCTTCCCGTCACTGTAGAGGAAGCCAATGTAAAAGTGCCTGGCCACTGTTGACACAGGAAATTAGAAGGATGCGCTCTCCTCGTCCCGGAGCCGGGACAGCGCCGGCAGAGAAGACTCCCTGAAGGTTCCAGGACCGGTTGCGTCTGTGAATTTCAAGCCATCGATCCCCGCAGTTCCGCTTCTTTTCATTTTGGATCCTCCATTACACTGAGATCGACTGGCCAAGAGGTGTCCGCGCCTTCGCCTTCCAGTGTTCATCGAGCCAGCACTCAGGGTGCAGGCGAACCTTGGAGCTGACGACTGCGACGGCAAATAGACCAACAGTCGGTAACATGAGTAAACGTAGGGAAGTCATGGAGCAACTGGTCGTCTGCAGCTGCCTCTCAAACCGTTTTACGCAGTACTCCTTGGGGTTTTGGTTTTTGTTTCAATAGTAAACTTGGTGTTGAGGAAACTTCTTTTAAGACACAGTTTTTCTTTTTTGGCACGTCATAGACGCTGTATCAACACTCACAGTCACACAGAGGGGAAGGTGCATCATAGACGTTGTATCAACACTCACAGTCACACAGAGGGGAAGGTGCATCATAGACGTTGTATCAACACTCACAGTCACACAGAGGGGAAGGTGCATCATAGACGTTGTATCAACACTCACAGTCACACAGAGAGGAAGGTGCATCATAGACGTTGTATCAACACTCACAGTCACACAGAGGGGAAGGTGCATCATAGACGTTGTATCAACACTCACAGTCCCACAGAGGGGAAGGTGCATCATAGACGTTGTATCAACACTGACAGTCACACAGAGGGGAAGGTGCATCATAGATGTTCACCGTATGCAGAGTTACAGCACATAGTAACGTAAATATGGTGTTGAGCAAGCTCCTTTTCACGGCATCGGTGGACAAGCATATTGACGAACACATATGACAAACA
>JAWQFJ010019342.1:0-12500 GCA_034096865.1 Theodoxus fluviatilis | reverse complement strand
TGTCCCAATGAGGAATATGTAGGCATCCCTGTTTTATCGTCTGTTGCTGAATTTGACGTGAGCTATCGGGGCTTCCCAAAGCTGCTCCGGTCCAGGTTGAATCAGAGTTAGATCGAGGCTCATCACTGACATCTGGACAACGAAGGAGACAGAAAGATCTTAATGAGATTTCACGCTGTTTTCCTCTGCACTAACCAATGACCTTCACCTTGTGCATGGAGGCCGAGAATAAAGAAAATGCTGTGCCTGGAGAAATCCTAACTTCTGCTTCTCGTTTTTGCTTGGTCGTCACTTCTTTCACGTGACTGCGCACGAAACTACTCGCCAACGCCAATCTCAAGGTGACAGAGAAAGGACAGACGTACGAACCAAAGACAGGTCAGATTTTTTTAAGCAGGGGAGAAAAGGCATGAAAAGGTGAGTGAGGCACTGGCTAGGAAAAAAAATTCAATGTAAATTGACTGGTGAGGAAAAGGTAGAGACAGATTTGTTTTGAGGGATAAAAAAGTGAGAAATAGGGGAAAAGCAATTATCGCTATACAATTTTTCGAGCACTGCTGCAAAGCGATTTCGATTTCCAACTTCAACACGGATGTATAGCGAGAAACCTACTTCTACGAACTTCCGTCTCTTACAAAAACACTTCAGATAACTGACTGTAACCAAGGACGACAGATGCCTAGCCAATTGTATTTGATATACGATGAGTTGTACTTATAGTTATCGCTGTCGGCTTGTGTTTTCTCCATGGGTGAGTCCAAAATGCTGAACATTGATGTCGTTGTTCTTTGGGTTTGGGTGGATACAAAATGAGCGCGTCCGTTATACGACGTGGTGTTTTGTTAGATGAGTTTGTAATATTTACCTGTTCTATTCACAAGTTTCACCAGTCAAGTCTGTTTCTGAGATGTAGCCGTCGCTTGATGAAAATCACATAACAAATAAGTGCTGCACAAGCCTGCCTCCTCACGTTGTTTATTCGATTTACTCGATACACGTTATTTACTTCGCATCGAGCGTGCAATATCACGGCTGTTCAATCAAATCTGAGACCATGTGTAGTTCTTGATTAGCTATCGGAATGAAAATCTGTAAATGTTCTTTGTACTTAGGCAGACGAAAATGAGTTCCACCTATGATCCTGGGTTTGCAATGTTCGTGTCGCACAAGCTTAAGTCCAACAGACTCGATGCTCCTCTTGTCTCTGCTGCTCTGACTGACACTAGTGACAGCTGACGTGACAGCTGACGTGACAGTCGCTGTAACGGGAGACTGCCGCGTCATGGAGTGAACTTCCTGCACTTCTACAAGGCTTCCTTTTAGCAGGCCACCCGTCCGTAGCTGGATGTGCCTGTCCATACATCCGTCCGTCCGTGCGTTCATCCATTTATCCATTCATCCGTCCGTCCGTGCGTTCATCCATTTATCCATTCATCCGTCTAACCATCCATCCTATCATTCATCCCCCCGTCCGTCTATCCAGCGATCCATTGGTTCGTCTGTCAGTCCATTCAGCTATCCTTCAGTCCGTCCTTCCGCCCCACATTTCTTTCACCTTCGTCGTCAGTCTCTCGCTCCGACCATCTGGGCATTCATCCTGTCATTCCTGCAAAATTAATTCATCCCTCCATCGTTACTTGTTTCTGTCCCACCCATTTATCCACAGCATCAGAGGCCATCAGTTAAGAACATGCATGTTGAAATGTTTCGTTTTCTTTTGAGTTTTTACACCAGTGCAAACATTGCTTCTTGCACTTTAGACTTCCTTAAACAAAGTTTACCGTGTATGTTCACACGGTCAGTTGCTTTGACTTCTCACAACAATGTTTCTCGATCTCCTCTGCTCAAACTCGCTCTGGTGATTTCTTTCCTTTTTTTCACTATTTTTTAAATTTTGTCCTGAATCTATTGCAACCATGAGTTGTGAGTACTGCGACTGTGTGTCATGATTTAAAAATCATTTAAGAAGCTTTATACTTTACTTCAGGTAAAATCACTACAGTTACGTGACAGTTACTCACACGCGCTTGTGACGTCATTGAAGCCAAAAGTTCAGCACAGCGAAAGGCAGTCAGTTTATGATGACTTCATTTCAACACGAATTAGGGTGGCGGCAGCAAAGTAATCGCCTCAAAGAAGACACTCTGACAGATCTGTTGCTCATCACGCTAGCGGTGTCGCCATTTTGACAGACAGTCAATCTATAAGAGGCTGCGCGCTGGATTTTGCAGCGAAAGAAACTCATTTTGAAAGCAGAGATTTCGAATTTACTCCCAAATCAATTACGACAAAAATGAAAACGAGTCGCCGTCACTTCTTTCTTGTCTTCAAATTCTTTCCGCGTTGTGGGCAGAGGGGATCGAGGCGAGCCCAAGCAAACGCCTGCAAAACGGCGACTTGGGAACCCGTGGAAGACCCCGCAGCTCAATGACGGTGATGGTATGAGTCATATCAATGCTTACCGATTTGGGCGCAAAACTGAAGAGGTTAGCATCGACCGCGCCGGGTTTGCCCGTCAATGTGCATTCATATTTTTACCAGACAGAAAGAACTGCCCGAAGTGGATGAGATCACTCGTCTCCTGTGAGGGTCCCGAGCTCTGGGTCACCCAGTTCTTTCGCCCTTTCTGTTAGGGCACTTCCACCTTTAATTAGTTTTTGCTGCCGCTTTTGGGCAGAATGTAGAACGTGGGCAAACACTTGTCTCGGGAACGGAAGTTATCTCTACATAACTTCAGCAAACACCTCTGCAGACGTAGAGAGGTCTCAGAGGCGGACTGTCCTTGCTTGGGGCAGCAAGAGAGAAAGTCCCATAGAGAGGTAGCTTGCGGTCCAATCGTACTCTCGACACCAGTCTTTCAGGCCTTTCTGTTCCCTACTGATGAGGCATAAATGTCTAGCCTCGTCGGCTGCCTCTTCAAAAGAGTATTCTCGCTTCTCCTTACATCGGGTCATTGTAACTTCAGGTTTGATAGACTCCTGTTTTCATCTCTGCCCTTCGCCCAAACCCCCTTCTCTCTGTCTCTGTCTCTCTGTTTCCGTGTCTTTGACTCTCTCACTTTGTCTCGTAATCTCTGACTCTGCCTGCCTGCCTGCCTGCCTGCCTGCCTGTCTATTTGTCTGTCTCTGTCAATATCCCTGTCACTATCTTTGTCACTATCTCTGTCAGTATTTTTGTCACTATTCCCCATCTCTCTCTGTCTCTCTCTCTCTGTCTGTCTCTCTCTCTCTCTCTCTCTCTCTCTCTCTCTCTCTCTCTCTCTCTCTTTCTAGCAACCCTCTCTGAAGCAAAGAAAAGCATACATACTATTAAAATAATAGAGTACTCATTTCCATATTCCAATCACCCCCATCCCCAACCTTTCACCCATCCACGAATTCTCATGCATAGAACATGATACACAGTCACTCATCAATGTCTTTCCTTTCCTCGATCCATTCTTTTTGCCTCATTTTGCCTTTCATCCAAGTTAGTCACCTACTCACTACACGCTCATCCACCCATTAATCACCATTGCCCGATATCATCCACCCTCTCCTCCTCCTCATTTCTCCAGCCACCCAGGGACGCCTTTCCCTCCCCATCATGCTTTACGTCACCATCACGACACCGTCCCGAGATACATGACCCCTTCGTAGGGAAACGCCGTCGGGGCCCGCCTTCGAGAAGGCAATGGAGGGCACGTCCGGGCTTGTCCGCTCCTCAGCGCTCATCATTATCGGTATTGATTCGCAGTGGGGCGTCGGCGGGCTCTCGCTTCCTGGACACGCCGACTGGGTTCCTGGGACGAGGAGTTGGTTTTGAGGAGGCGAGGCTAATGGTGCTCTATTGTCCTCCCCCAAACGCTGGCCCAGTATCGACGGGAGGATCTCTCCGGATGGCGCTGGAGCAGTAAAAGCTAATTTTCAGCCGCTTATTTGATCATCTTCCGCGCGATCGCCCTTCCCAAGAGAGTCAGGAGCGTTCGCAGGGCGCGGTCGCGTGTTGGGTGTCAGAAAAGAAATGGAGAGCAAAATAGACGTGAACCAAGGGTAAGAAAAAGCTCGATCGCAAATCCAGATTATATTACAGCCTGGAACATGGGAATTGGCTGGGAAACGAAGTCAACGGAGTCCAAGAGACAATTATTTGGGACTGTTTAAAGGAAGTGATGAGTCATCCGTGGAGGTAAAGTGCTTGAGACCTGCGCAGAGTCGAAAAGACCTTGTACGCGTTTGGCGATGCATGGGCTGTCGCTATGTTTGACCAGTGTCGTAAGTCATCTTCCTCTTACTTTAAAAGTTCCGAGAGCCGTCCTGCCAAAAGATAATTACGAAACATTTCGCTCTTTTACGCTAGAGAGGAGTTGCTCTTATTGTGTAGCTTACTGTATTCTATATTCTATTTTTACCAGAGACCTTGCAGTGAAGGTATGGAATGTATTAAATACACAGTTTCTGACACCTTTGTAAATAGTCACTGTGTTGATTTTAACATTAGAGATGTTTATATGAACATGCACACACACATGCACACACACACACGCGCATACACACAGACACACGCACACACACACACACACACAGACACACACAAATACACACACAAATACACACACAAATACACACACACACACACACATTCACGCGCACATCGTACTAACTCGTAACAGACAATACATTTGACGGGGACAGCGAGAAATCTGTTTTTGAAAAGAAAGTACAAAAAAGTATCTGCAGTCATATTCCTCGGTCGTCTTGCCAGATTTACCAGAAGCATTGCGCCATCAACTGTTCAAAAGATGACTCCAGGAAGTAATCAGTACGGTTGTGCACCGTTTACAGTGGGTTCAATGAATTACAGCAACCATAACAGCACAGTACGGAAAAAGCCCTGCACCATTTCTTTAAACCGATCGTGATTAAAAATAAGATTTAAAGTCAGCAGGAACATACTTGCGTTGCAGATCAAATAAGACTATGATTGCACGGAAATGATGCTCTCGCTGTTTTATTGTCGAAATCTTTTCAAGCAAACATGGGCCCGCTCATGATATGCAGATGCTTCGCAAGGAATCAACGGAGCAGAGGCAAAATGGCATAAGGGATGGGGGAAGGGGGGGGGGGGGAGGGGGAAAAGGGATGCTGAGGGTCATAGCAAGGCTGAGACGTAATTGACATGACATGACCCACCGTCCAAACATGGAAGGAAACTTTCCCGAAGTCGGTGAAGAACGCTATCGGACTGGGACAGGCTCAGCGTGAAAAGGAGTAGGGTCCATTGGCAAATTGTGTGACGGTGATTTTCTTGAGGATCGGTAGGGAGGCGAAGATTGGAGGATTTGGCGGGGAGCAGTGATCGTTTGAAGAAAATCGATCTCGGAATCTTGAACGACCTTGAAGCACCTGCAGACCGTTCCAGAGGGATTGACCGACTGACTCCCTTCCACGTTCCAGGTCTCAAGGTCGCCCGCACCTCTCTCTTTCTTCTGAGGATGCTGCCTCTTTGACATTTACTCGCCCAGAAGTGCATTTTCTTTGCTCCACGAGGAGATCTTCAGGAAGATTGGAGCTGAAATCAAATGGAAGAACATTTGAATATTTTGCGCGAGGAACATCGAACAGATTGCTTTCGTAGTGGGGGAGGATCACATTAGAAGTAATAGGAAATGGAACAGAGAGATGAAACTTTCGGCTTTGATGGGCTGTTGGTCTTACATGGGAATCACATGGCGCGTTTTTACAATGATAGTGCGTAACATTTAGATGGGTTCTGTGTTTGCAACAATAGTCTGATTTGCAAATTAAAAATGTCTTGCGTATCCACACGAAATAGATCAGTTGATGATATGATTCATTCATCGAAGAGGCAGCCATTTACGATGATGATGAATCAAGTCAGATGTACGCTGCTGTAGAGCAAGAAAAGAATTAGCAATGAAGCAATAGAGTTACGTCTAAATGCGTTTAGTTGGAGACACACCTTTACATCGTTGTCCACCTTGCTAACCAGACAAAATAAGTTTGTATTTCTTTGTGACAGTGAGGTCCTCATTTGTGACGTGATGGTAGTAACATTTACATTGACTCATGTGTACGTAATCACTACAACTACAGCTGTACACTAACTCAGGCAGTAACAAAACACTTGAGGTAACAGACGGTCTTCAAAGGAAGAGACCCCGTCAACAAGTGTTTCGGCTCTTTATACTTCCTGACTATTTCCTATATTTTTATTTCTCGGAGATCAAGGCTTTCGACATTTCTTGCAAGGCAGCTGCCGTACCACATCCCTCTCCTCAGTTGGAACCCATGGCCATCCAGCCTTGGAAGGCTGCTCCAGGAACTCAGCCATGAGCGGACTCAAGCAGCGTGGGCCACTGGGGGTGTATCGATGCATGGGCAACTTCACGGCCCGCTTGGGTTCAGGCTCTTGCATCATGCCCACATTGATGCAGCTTCAGCTGTGTCTTGCAGCTGCCTAATGCTCCTTTGTGTCAGCTGAGGTATGCTTCCTTACAGTTCGAGGAAAATAGAGCACGGAACAAACAAAGTAGCCAATATACTCTATGTCTACAAACACTTTTGAACATGGCGTTGGTAGCAACAGTGCGTCTACCAAAGTCATGCACTAGTAAAATACGAATACAGCCAGTTCTCCACCAATTCTGGCCATTTTCATTACTCTGCATAGTCCACACACTCCATTATTTACATATTCCTTTTCGTGGTGCTATGGGGCTTTCAAGAAGCACTTACTCGTGTGTCACGATAGGCAACATTAGAAGGCTTGCTACACACTGGCGAGAGTTATGCAGCAATACTAGTAACTCTGATTCCTTTCCTCTACTTCATGACCCTATATTGTCCAGACAACGAGTGTCTCAACCTTCCTTTTATGGCACTGCAGGGCTTTCCAGAAGCATTTATTTAGGTGATGTGGTTGACATCAACAGAGGGCCACCTCCAGTTTGGCGAGAGTAAAACACCAGCATAAGCGCCATCCATCTCGCTTCCTCCATGTTCACGACCCAACACATCGTCTACAAGCACCGTTCCCTAAAATTTCCCTTTCATGGCGATAGAGGATTTCCAGAAGCACTTACTCTGGCGGCTTGGCTAGCGTTACGACAGAGGGTCCATAAAGCGCAGGGGAACGTAAAACACTAGTGTTACCAACTCACACCTCTTTCCTGGTTTTATTACCCCGACCCCATCCAGATTCGCAGTGGGGCTTTTCAGAAACACGTCCTTGGGTACCACAGGCTGACATCCGTAGAGGATCCGAAAAAAGCTGGCGAGATAAAAACACCAATGCAGTCAATCATCCTCCCCTTTTCATTCATTTTTATGACAAAATAAGTCAGACATGTCATTGCCTAAAGCTTCCGTTTCATTACAGTATGGGAATTCGAAGACACTTATTCGGGTGGCATGGAAAGCTCTGAAAGAAAGTCTACAACAGAATTGTAAGAGCTAATCATCAATCCAGACTGCTTCCTCTCGTTCTTTTTTATTTTCATGAACCAAAAATAACAACACAAGCAAGCAATCAAGCAAACAAACAAATTGTCTGGACACATTATTGCCGAAAGTATCCTTTTCATGGTGATGAGAAATTTCCAGTACCTCTTTCTTGATTGGCATAGGCAGCTATACGACAGAAACTCTACCAGAGTCTGGCGAGAGTAATAACGTTCCTTCTCCATGGTTTTATAACCACTTCACCGTCCAGACATGTGGGGAATTCCAGAGGCTCAAATGGATGGCCGCACGATAGCAGATCTACCATTGTCTGCGAGAGTAAAATACCAGTTTTGCCAATTCCCACACGTTTTATTTGTTTTCATGGCTCCAACACCGTCCAGACAGGGTGCGAAGCTTTCCATAAGCACGTGTGTGTGTGCCACATGCTGTCTTTAACAGTGGGTCCGTAAAGATCTCGCGAGCGGGATATGCCAGTACAGGGAACCTCCATCCCTTCATCTTTATTACTTCTAATACTTTTACTACTACTGCTGCTGCTGCTGCTGCTAGTACTTCTACTACTACCACTACAAGTACTATTACTACTACTACTACTACTACTACTTCTACTACTACTACTACTACTACTTCTACTACTTCTACTACTACTACTACTACTACTACTACTACTACTACTACTACTACTACTGCTGCTGCTGCTACTGCTACTGCTGCTGCTGCTGCTACTGCTACTGCTGCTGCTGCTGCTGCTACTTCTACTACTACTACTACTACTACTACTACTGCGACTACTACTAAACAACAACAACGACAAGAATGCCCAGACCAGTCAATACCTGAAGTCCATTTGCAGTGGCGATAAGGGTTTTCCAGAAGCATTTAACTTGGATGGCATGGGCAGCCATTCGCAGGAGTTCTACCAAAGTCTTCTGTGAGTAAAACACTTTGGCAACCCGTCCTAGCTCGCCCTAGTTTCATGACCCCAGGAACTCATGCCATTGCCAACATTTGGCTGTCTGTGACTCGAGGGAGTTTCCTGAAGCACGCACTCGGATTACAGGGGTAGCCACAACTAAAGATCTGCCAACATTAAAGAACAATAAATCACCTACTTACTCAGGCCCTTCCTCTGTTAACCTCCAACCTGCGCTCTTTTTTTAAAATACCCTGACATAGAGCAGACCAGTTTTTACCTAAAGTTTACACTCTTAAGTGGTGAAAAATGTCCAGAGGGTGTAGCGTTGGAAACAGAAATGGGAGTTTACCCAAGTCCAGCGATAGTAAAACACCAGTGGAATGCACTTCCAACTATTTCCTGTGTTTTTGATTCCAGTATTGTCCTAGCATACCCACTACCTGTTCACCCCATTTCTAGGCACTATTGGTATTCTGCAAGCACTTAACTTTAATGGGGTGGTAAACAGCAACAAACGGTTTCCTAAAGTTTAGAGAAGTAGAGCACTAATATTACCCATCCTCAACTCCGTCTCCATCCTCCCCCCCCCTCCCCCCCCCCCAACCCGCACTCCATCCCACCCCCATCCCTATCTTGCGCCTTTACCATATCTCCTGATTTCCATTACCTCCCAAGCCGTCCAGACACTTCATCGCCTTGCGCCTCATTTTATGGCACAAAGAAATTTCCAGAAGCCCTTTCTGGAGGGGCATGGGTAGCGACGCAGAAAATGCCATACACATTTGGCAATGGGCTCGTAGTAAAAGCAACACTACACTGAACCCAACCTTCCACCCCTAGTTCGTTGATCCCTCTCTGTCCATACATACCATTGTCTGCGTTTTCTATTTCTGTGCGCTACAGGAACCACTGCCAGCACTTTCTTGGGTAGCGTGGTTAGCAGCAACAAAAGGTTGCAAGTCCCGGGGAAAGTGAAACACTAATACAACTTCTCTCCATTTTCATGGCACACCCCTATCCACGACCAGACAAATTATCACCTTCTGTCTCCTTTTAGCGCCGATTAGAATTTCCAGTGGCACTTATTACGGGGTTGGGACGGTGATGGGGTGTGGGAGTGGCGATATAGGGGCACTGATGTGGGGTGTGTGAGGATGGATGGCGTGTGTGAAGTCGTTGGTGTGCGAGAGCTCTGTGGCCGAGTGGTCAGCATGCTTGACCTGCAGTCGCTTGCGGCTTGTGGGTGCGGCGTTCGAAGCTGCGCGTATCCCAGAGTTGCATCCTTGAGAAAAGTGCTCGACTCGCATTGGATCTGCCCAACCAGGAGTAAAACCTGGTACCTGTGAGAGAAGTAATGGCACACTGTGTTGAGAGTAACCCTTGCATGCGGCAGTGAGCTAGTATTGGGTTGGAATACTCCCCAAGGAGTGGAATGGGTGATGGTGCCTGACTGCGCGCGTCTTGTCTCCCTGTCAATGTTTGTCGTCGGGTGACTGTGAATCAAGCGACCCTGTGATCAGGGGGTAAAGTGTCAAGCGGTTTGAGATATTGATCACCTTAGTCTGACCAGAGTTAAACACAGTTCAACCAACTCCTACCCCTTCCCCAATTCTCTTGACCTCACTACAACCCAGACCATTGCATAACTTTCCCAATGCACTCACTTGGGTGGCGTGGGTATCAGAAGGTCTACAACGTTTGACAACATTGAAGCATCAAGTCCACCGACCTCTAGCCAAATCCTCAATTTTTGCAACCCTTGTTCTGTCCAGATAAACTATAGTCTATATGTTCACTGTGTTCACTCTAAAGGGCTTTCTGTAGGCATCTACTCGCGATGCATTGGCAGCAGTGAGAGAAGGCATGCCTAGGTTATTCAATAATAAAGCACTAACGCAGCCAACCGTTAACACTATCCTCCATTTTCTCGACCCCACAACTGTCCAGACACATTCTCGTTTGTATGTCCCATCTCCCGGTGCTAAGGGGCTTTCTGCAAGCACTTACACGGGTGACGTAGGTCTCGGAGACAGCTCCTTTGACTGCCCACACGGACCCTACAGCCGCTCTAACGTCTGATTGACATGCAAAACCGTCGCGTCTTGTTCCTACTGACCATTCGCGCGCTCTCGCTTTGCCTGAACGCTCTCATCGAGACGGAGAGCCGAAAGCAAGCCCAGCAGTTTTGTGTGAACAGAGAGAAATCGACTCTCTACGACGTCCAGACGATAGATGGGGAGGGCGACGCTTTTGGGTAAACGGTCGAGGAGGAAAATCCGCTCGCTCTCCCCGCTGTCGTGAACGTCACCTGAAACCGACGGCAGGACACGAGTAAGCTTCTTGCAGTGTCTGGACCCAGGGGAGTACCACTTTCGTGGTTGGGAACGCTGGATGGATTCTCGGACAGGCTGACCCAGTCCCCCTGACCATCCCTCAACACCCCCCTCCCCCTCTAGTCACGGCCAGCCGAGGATCGAATGGATGGGTTCTTGGGCTCAAGGTCAACATCGGTAAGGATGGCCTCCACACGTTGGCGCCAGTAGAGAGCTTAGCGCCGTCTGGTGGCGACTTTGGCAGGGCTGAGAGAATGGGAGTCGGGAAGGGCGAGGGATGAGATGGGAGCAAAACAGGAAGAGGATGGGAAGGGAGAGAACGAGGGCAGGAGGAACGGAAGGACGAGTAGGTTTGAAAGGGTGTTAATGGAGAAGAAAAAGGTGTGAAAGTTAGAAGTCCAAGTGAATGAAGGCGAATGTGCGTGAGCGAGCAAGTGAGCGAGCCAATCTGTCACTCAGTTACTCAGTCAGCCAGGCAGTCACTCAGAATGTGTTTAAGTGTGTGTGTGTGTGTGTGTGTGTGTGTGTGTGCGCGTGTGTGCGTGTGTGCGTGTGTGTGTGCGTGTGTGTGTTCGTGTGTGTGTGTGTGTTCGTCTGTGTGTGTGTTCGTGTGTGTGTGTGTGTTCGTGTGTGTGTTCGTGTGTGTGTTCGTGTATGTGTGTGTGTGTGTGTGTATGTGTGTGTGTGTGTAAGTGTGTGTGTGTGTGTGTGTTCGTGTGTGTGTACGTTCGTGTGTGTGTGTGTGTGTTCGTGTGTGTGTATGTGTGTGTGTGTTCGTGCGTGTGTGTGTGTGTGTGAGTGTGTGTGCGCATTTGCGTGTGTGATTGTGCACGTGTGCATGTGTGTGTAATATTGTTCTCGTATACATGTATGTGTGCACGAGTTTTTGAGTCTGTGAGCTTGAGCGTGTGCGTTGAGCGTGTGTGAGCGTCCGTTCAGGCTTGCACGCGCGCGTGTGTATATGTGTGTGTGTGTGTGTGCTTGTATGTGTATGTGTGTGTGTTCGTGTGTGTGTGTGCGCGCGCTTGCTTGCTTGCTTTCATTCACGTGTGTTTTTGTCCAAGGCTGCATGAATGAATGAGTTAGCCTCCACTTACTACCTATCTCCCACCACCAACCTACCATCCCATTGATTACAAATCATTGTCTCCCTCTCTTTCGTCACCTCCATCCCAAACTGCCAAACTTCACTTCCATCTTCAGCTTCCGCGTCTTGCTCTGACCATACATTGCAACGCCCACAAACCACCACTTATCTCTATACGCACAATATTATACACATGCGCAAAAGACTCACATACATAAACACACACACGTGCATACACAAACACATACGCACGCACGTACGCATGGATGCACGCACGCATACACACACAAAACACAAGAACAACATCAACATCAACACACAATCACACAAACTACACTTACACACACACATACAAACACACACAAACACATTTACACACACACAAATAGCACACGCACGCACACGCATACATGTGCGCGCAGAAACACAATCAACACTCACACAAACACACACACGCACACACACGCGCGCACACACACTTATGCACACACACACACACACACACACACACACACACGCACACACGCACACACGCACACACTCATACACATGCGCGAAGACACACAAACAACACTCACACGCACGCACGCACGTGCACGCACGTGCACGCGCGCGCACACACACACATGCACACACGCCAGTCACATACAAGCACGCACACAGGAGAGAGAGAGAGAGAGAGAGAGAGAGAGAGAGAG